>CAUZXS010000619.1:0-111461 GCA_963585895.1 Sepioteuthis lessoniana
ACACACACACACTATATATATATATATATACATACACAAACACACACTATATATACACACACACGCATATATATATATATACACACACACACACAATGCACTATATATATATATATATATATATATATATATACACATACACGAACTATATATATATATATACACACATACACAAACTGTATATATATATATATATATATATATATATATATATATATATATATATATATACACACACACATACACAAACTATATATATATATATATATATATATATATATACACACACAATAATATCTAACTTATTACTTCGACACGCTAGCCCCTTTATTCTTTTTCATCTGTCTAGACTACGTACTTAGGACATCGAGTGTAACATCAGGGAAAACGGCTTTGTGCTGACCAAGTAAGGAAGCTGAAGGTACCCCGCAAAAACAATATACCCAACCAAGCCGAAGCACTACTGCATAGTTTGGAACGAGCCGCTGCAGGTATTGGACTCCATGTCAAGGCACCCAAAACTGAATTTTTGTGTTTTAATCAGAAAGATGACATCTCCACACTAGACGGAAACTCTCTGAAACTGGTTGACAAATTTACCTACGTATGAAGCATCGTCACATCAACCGAAAAAGACATCGACACACAGCTAACGAAGGCATGGTCAGCTATCGATAGGCTTTCTTTCATATGGAAATCAGAACTGACCGATAAAATGTGACGCAGTTTCTTCCAGGTTGCGGTCGTGTCGATACTGCTATATGGATGCACCACTTGGACGCTGACTAAATGGTTGGAGAAGAAGCTAGACGGCAATTATACAACAATTTTAAGAGAAATATTGAACAAGTCCTGGCAGCAACACCCCACAAGTCGCCAACAAGACGGTCACCTCCCACCTATCACGAAAACTATGCAAGCTGGACGAGACAGATATGCCGGACACTCCTGGAGAAGAAAGGACGGGATCCTAAGTGATGTTCTCCTGAGGAACCCCGAATATTACCAATCGAAAGCGAGACAGCCAGCTCGAATATACATACAGAAGCTATGTGATGATACGGGATGTAACCCTGAGGACCTTCCAAAGGCGATGAATGATAGGGAGACGTGGAGAGAGAGGGTTAGGGATATTCCTACAAGCCCCACGACATGATGATTATATATATATATATATATATATATATATATATACACACACACACACACTATATATATATATATATATGTGCAGCATTTCTTCGTTAATGCTAATTTCATTAAACATAATAGACATTTTATGTCTACATATTTTCTTCTGGATCCGTTCGAATTCCCGTATTACTTTTATCGTATTCGGGGTGGGGTTGATTTATGTATTTTCCATAGTTGTATGTATACCTAGTATATTCTATCCGACTTTGGGCCATCATCAGGGGAGGATCTATTACAAAAGTGATGTAACTTTGGTTTTAGCATATTACTACTGTGTAAGGGCGTCTTTGCCGTTGAAGATTATGGCGTTTGCTTTTAAATGGAATTCTATAATTTGTCCCAGTAGCTAAAGACATTTAAGTACATTAGCACTGGTTCGAGAATTAATTCTTTTAAGTGTTGGTTGCATGTTTCTAATATGTAGTGCTTAAAAAATCTGAAGTTTTTGTCTTATTTTAATGTTCTAATCTTGTCATGTTGTCGGTGAGAATATTCCGTTGTTGTGTTGTTGGGCATGAATGTTTTTTTAAATGCTTAACTATTGAACTTGTCTCAAAAAGGTGCATTGTAAGTCTCCTCGACAGGGTAGTTGAGGTTAAACCAAGATATATATTATTATCAGAGATATAATCTCCTAAAGGACATTTAAATTTGTATATAACGTTGGTTTTTGGCAAAACTCCAATCGAGGGAGAGGAATTATTTCTAATGACTAAATTCGAAGTTTTAAACTTATAATATATAAGTTTTATTTTTTTATTAGGATCAGTGGGGAGTATGTTTTTGTGAATCAATGTTTTCAATATTTTTTCCTCGGATTTATAATTGTAGTGCATTTGGTTACGATAAAAAAAGTTTGATATATGTTTGTTGACTGAATGTAGTAGTACACTGTTACATCACTTTTGTAATAGATCCTCCCCTTATGATGGCCCAAAGTCAAATCAATTCCCCCCGAATACGATAAAAGTAATACGGGAATTCGATTATATATATATATATATATATATATATATATATATACACACACACACACACATCCACACAGATATATATGTATACATATACAGACACACATAACCTATATACATATGTATACATACACAAAATATATATATATATATATATATATATATATATATATATATATACACACACACACACATTCCATTGTATATATGTACATGCAATTTCTCATACATTCAAGTATACATACTTGCACATATCTATACAAGCACCTATGTATGTAGACACACTAACACATATTTGCGAAGACACCCACATATCTGTACATATACACACACACGGGCATATATATGCGTTTATACCTACCAACATACTGGTGTGAATATGTACACAGAAGTTTAAGTATATACACAGGTTATAAGTACCTATTTATGTGCATCTATATATTCATATCTATACAATGATGTAAACGAATATGCTATTTCCACAATATATATATATGTCTTCTTATAGAATTGTTCATACATACTATAAAGTATATACACACTTGCAATCATTTAAATCACATTTAGATGATGGTAAATTTTCATGAATGAAAAACGTCACACGTTTTTCTCCTCTCCAATGAACCAACAAATTCATGTTGATATTAAAGCACGACTTACACCGTGAGAATTTGGAAAAGGCAACACATACTAATTGACACTGCCAGAAAAATAAATCATTTAGTGAGGTTGTCTTAAAATTCCTGCCTCTGAATATTGGTTGTTCCTAATCATAAACCAGTAAATATATCCAATATATTTCAATTTTTGAATCCTTGTATTACTGTTACTAAATTTTTCTATCCAATGGATTGAGAGCAGATCTCTACGATATATAACTTATAACCCTTTATAGATTAGTTCATCTTTCTTTTATACCAATTTTTGTGATAAAAATCTTCACAGAACCTAAGTAAGAATTAAGATTTTTATCAGATTTATGGGCAAAAATAAAAACACTTTTAGTTCATGAAATCATGAGATTTTTGTTCCAATTTCAGTTATGTAATAAAATATCTTCAGATACTGGTGCTGCTACCGTATATCTAATCAAATGACGTTTTACAGCTTTTGAATTTTCGGTTATGATCTGAGGATTGGCGCGACTATCATTTTTTACCAAGACCAAAGCTTTTACCTTATTTAATCTTTAGTTATAAAAATGGTTTGAACGGATCAACGCGTCTTATGATAAGTTTATTTGTAGATCTGGTTAAATATTCCATCTTAGTTATCAGTCTTCTTAAGTCAAAGGTAAGATTTGCGTATAGGGTGCTTTCTCAAACACTTTGAGAGGTTGAACAAAATTCCTACGACAAAATACAAAATAATCTATATTGTGAATTACTTCTGAGAAAGCATATTCTGGTTTGGTCAATTACAGAATACAATTCCCAATTATTAACACTTCGATAATTTTTCCTTTATCAATCTTTATTCTGCCAATATTTGTCAAATATTGCCCAAGATGAGTGCGGTTTTGTTCAATTGTTTAGTTTTCAGAAACTGATTCATCGATATAACCGATATTAAACCACTGAAATTTTTTATTACATTGCATGGAAAAATTCAGATAAAATTTGACTCTAAGTGATAATTTATACATTTCACGAAACTAAGTAAATATGGTTAAGCGAGGTTTTTCTTAAATACACTTAAAATGCTTTTCGATAATCAAACATTTTTTAATCTCATTTTTAAATAAATAATAGGATTTTTTTCATCTGTCAAATTTTGGATATAACGGAGACAGTTCAGATAAGAACCCTTTACTCTTTCCAAAAAAAAAAAAAAAAAAAAAAAAAAAAAATCACTATCATTATGAACTTCTATTTTCTGTTATACTGTGTCTATTACAACAGGAAGAGGTGCTGAAGCGTTCCCGACGCAGTCAAGAGAGGTCTGAGATTTTTTACGTTTGAAATTGATATGTCATGCGTGTTAAACAGCAGTATATGTAGATTAACTTATAAGTTTCATGCCTTCAGGTTATTGTCTCTTTAGTCAGGCCAAAAAATCTATTCAGCTTCTCCGCTGTATAAATAGATTACCACAACTAAAGCAAACCATTATGGCAGCTCTGACTTTTTCGACAAATCGGAATGTTATTTTTTTTATTAAAATGTTCTGGTTTTATTGCATACATTCGGAACAAACGACTATAAGGTTTCCTTAACAGCCCAATGTAAATAGAATATTGCACATCAGAAGCCGTAAGTCAATTTTCTTCAATTCTCGAACATGTCAGGTCAACTTTGGTTTGGAATGCACGCTACAAAACATGCCATTGACCGTATCATTTCCTGCAAACAAAAGGCTGCTAACGGCCCTAACACACTAGCACAATGTCGTCATGTCAGTCTTTCCAACCTTTCCTGATCTTTCGATCCCCAGGCAACGACCTCTGAACAGTACAAGTGAGTCGAGGGGAAACAGCAAGGTTGTAAACGATCAGACTTCTGAACTCACAGTAGCATTGTGAGTCATGCAAGGCCCACATGATGAACCCTTGGAATTTCAAGGTTTCAAAGGCAGGGGCATCTTGTCAGTTTATGTACTTATTTACATCTCGGCAACCTTTCCTATCTGCCCTTTCTCTTCACACAATTTGAATCTCTCACTTTTCAAATCTATGTCTCTTGATCACTATATCTCTCGAAGTCTCCATCTTCACACTTTCTCATTGTTTATGTTCAAAATATTTTTTAATCCTGTTTATACTTTTCATGAAATCACGTAATATTTTACTTCGATTTACTCTGTGCAAAGACTGAATTATGAACCACCGAGTGAAATTAGTTAGCAAAGATCTTTTATACTATTTCACTAACCATTACATTATACAATGATTGATGGATTGATATGGCGTTAAAATCAATCTAGAATTATCTTATTTCTCTAGAGAATGAAGAATATTGTATCTTTATATTTACATTTTTGGTGTAATTGTTTTACCAGAAATTTTTTAGGCATATGATATCAAATATCCCTATTTAATACAAATGATTTAAGCTCAGTCACCGAATTTTGATAACTATTTCATTATTAGATGAAATTATGATAATCCTTAGTAAACAGTTAAAGCTTCAAGAAATATCTTGATAAAAATTTATTCACCGACAATTATGGCGTATCAAGTCTTTATCAGATACAATTAATTTTCAAACAGCACTTCCTTAACAGGTACTATCTCTCCGAGACAGTGGATCTGGGAGAAATGGCGATCAAGGTATACTCCAAACTCTATAGAACTGGAACTTCCCTATGAGAAGCAGATTCGTAACATACCCTACGTGTTCTGGGGGTTGGGCGCCTCGGGTAGCGTAATGGTTAGCAAGCTAGACTAGCAAACCTACACGGGTGAGTTCGAGTCTCATTGGGTTCCCCATTCATATGGCCTTGTGCCACATCTAAGCAAAAAGCTTAGTAAATTACTACGTGTTCTGGGAGTTGAGTCTTACCCCTGTAATGGGAATACTCTGTATTCTCAGATCCACTGACAGAGCAGTGCACCATGTAATGCACCACTAAAAAAAAACCTTCAAATTTAAGAGACCGAATGAGAATCGAACTCACAACTTAATGTTAATCTTCAAGACCAGCTTGTTAACAATAATTCCATAAATTGTCCTCTCAAAGTACTAAGCTTTCTTTATTTTTTGGAGGCATGCGATGACCAAAATTCGAATTCAGAACGAGGCAGCTGGCGCTTCGTTGTGTTTAAGCCACTGGGAAAGGCATGGATCAATTCTCCCCAATACCACACCACCAAATTGGGTTCATTAGCCTTGGTGGGGAAACCGACTAAAGAGCAGGAAAACTGAATCCCAACTAGCTGTAAGGCGGCTTAAAAAACTGATTTTGTGTCGCAGAGAAGATACTGAGTAATTTCATACCAACGAAAGAAATCTATTTCTTTGCGTATTAAGATTCATGTAGGCTCGAAATTAGATTTAAAAAACATGATTTATCTATGATTCTTAATGGTTGAAAAATGTATCTTGACCATCTAAGAGGGTAGGGATTTAAATTATTTTGGTATCGGATCCTTCAAATTTTTCGCGGCAAGTCAAATATCATCATGTCAATTCTCTAAGAAATTTTTGACTACAGCATACACGTTGATTGGTTATAAGATACAAGAATTACTGCCTCTCGGGGCGTTTTTTTTTTGTCAAAAGAAAAAAAAATCAACTTCTTTTAAAGTATGGAAATCATTTGATTACATACATACACTTCCCAGGTTTTTGAAACTGATTAGTTAGCATTCGTGCCGAGAGGGTCCAAGGATAATTATGAATTCCAATTGCACAGGACGTTCGGTTTTGGTGAATCTGTGGCTGGTGGGGTCACCAGGCGTACGTACTGGGGGACTTGGTAATGACTGGCGGAGTTCACATTGTATCCGGCGATCACGTTATCAGTACATCACGGTCTCGGCTCGTGTGTGACTTCACCCTCTCCTAAATCCGTACTATTGGATGGCACTTGTGTCAAGTCTCGCCTGTTGGGAGGCATTGATAAATATACTTCCCTAGTTATTAAGAGGAGATTATAAAAATCTAAATTCTGGGTTAGGGGATTTTAGTTAATTTTTGTTATCATTGGCTTTACTTTATTTCTGAATTGTGCACTATCGAATTTGATATTGTTGGCACTGAATTCCTATTTTGTTTGCAGAAACTAAAATAATTTTAAGAACCAAGAAAAATCTTATTCCATTAACTAATTATTTCGTGACCATAATTCACGAGACGACATATATATACGAAAATATACGGTATTTAGTTAATTCCTTATTTCACAAAAAAAGGTTTTGTTTGGTTGGGTTTTATGACATTAACCATTGTAGGTTTTGTTGATACCAAATGGTCTTTATGCATACATATTTATCTGATTTGTAGAAACCTTTTGTTGCTAACGTTTTTAAACAAACTTGAACTCATTTTTTGAACGCATTTAAATAATTTCAAGTATTGCTATGTATAACTAACAATTCGATTAAACATCAGTGATTTGTTTGCACACAGATGATCAAACAGTTCCTTTTCAAACAAGTCATTTTAGCAGAAGTTATTTGTTTGCACATAGTTTAAATGTCAAACAGTTCTATTTGATCCATAGATATGATTACGAGGTGCTTCCTCTCCGAGCCACAGTGGACATGGAAGTAATGGCAATGAATGGGTACTTCGCAATTCCCAAAGCTCCAGCATTACTGAAGCCTCACTATGAGATTGTTTAATGTCATAACCAGGAGGCTCGGAGTGTTGAGGACTTACTCTTCTTTTGAAATGCAGTCAGTGTATTCTACAGTCCCAAGCGATGGGGGTATTCATAAAGAAAAGGTTTTTAAGAGTTTTGTGAGCGTAATAATGTCTTGACTACATGGTTACACGTACGAAAATCTTACATATTGTGCTACGAAAATTCTTTCAGCTGTAGCCATGTCAGAAGTAACGTATGATTCTATCATTTGGACTAACGAAATTCACTGAGAAAAAGCTTGATGAAAACAAACATTGGATGCAACATTTTACAATACAGTTATACGGCCATTAAACTCCCATCTTGCAAACGATTCAAGAAAAAGGGGAAAGACACGCTGGACTCTGCTGAGGACATTAGAAAGAACTTAAAAGCGATAGACTCCTATGGACGCCTACACATGTACATACCAGTGTTGTCTGACCAGCAAAATCTTACATGAATTTTTGGACTCTGGGTGCCGTCTGAAGATCTTACCAAATTCGATGGCCGATAGAGAGGATGGCGAGAGATAATTAAAGCGGCCTGACTATAGATTTCTTTGGTTATAATGACATTTTCATTGAAAAACATCGAAAAATAAATAAGCACATATACTGAAGTGTCAGTCATGCCTTATGCCAAAGCATTATCAGTGAGCAACGTTAACAAGTCAGTGAATGTGCCCCATTTGACACATTCAACCTGTATCTTAAACCTAGTAGCTTTTCTTTACCAGCATAATATCCCACCAATGACATCTTTTTGGTTGGTTTTCATTCCTTCTCCTGTGTTTGTTTTGCCCGCTACTCTAACCGTGAGGAAACTTTTTTTCTTCAGGCAACATTGTCCGATTTCTCTAATCGGAACGCAACCTTTCTCACGTCCCTAAGTACAGACTTTCTCCCAGCGGGATTATCCCAGTTTTTAAACGTGCCAATAAACACAACTGATATGAATCGAGTGTGGGGGACGTTGCAAGCACATTTGGCTCGAAACAGTGAGGTGACAGCGGTAAAGCAGTAACGTGGGGTGGGGCACCGTAAAGGAATTCGTGGTGGTTGGGTGTTTAAAAGAAAATGCGTGGACACTGGATTCCTTTGTGCAAGCCTGCAGTTAAAACCGTTTCCAGCACCCCACCCCAATTCTTTCTTGATCGGAACATTCCATAGGAATAAGACACGACCCATTTTGCCTTGTGTCAGTGAAGCAAATATTTTACCAAAGGCAATGGATGCGATTTTCCAGAGTTGGTGTAAACCGAATGATCGCTCGATCTGTCAGGTTAGTGGGTGGGTGTAAGAGTTTTCAATTTATAATGAAAAGTTTCACTTGGTTCTGGGAGGACGTGCAAAGCATCGAGAAATTATTAAACATCTAATCATTTAGAGATTTTTTTTTTTGAGCAAATGAAATCAACGGTACTCACAGAAAAAATATTTTTCATTGCTTATATTTAAAATTTATCTATAATAATAAACTTCCGTTGACACGAATGTCTTGTAAAATCGCATTTTGTTATCTTGCACCTCTTTTTCCATTTAAATGCACACATATATGCAGATTGTGAAAAATTTCTCAAGTTTACTCAATTTTCTGATTATATATATATATATATATATATATATATGAGTGAGAGAAAGAGAGAGATTATACCTGTCCTAAATGTTGTCAATTCACAATTAGATATAATAGGTATATCTAAGTCCTCTTTAAACCTTTCTTAAACGTTCTCAAAATAAGTAATATCCAGTCAGCGTCCGAAGACTATGGGTGTGGACTATTCATGCATTGAGTTTACGAGGGATTTCATATAAATCATTAGGAAAGCTGGATGTCTGGCTCTTGTCATATTTCTTTTCAGCTAAGAAAACTCACCTAAAGAGCTTGCCCAGTCGGACGGGGCTGAAGAATACACCGACTGTACCTTTGCAAAGGGGTAAGACCTCCCAACAAGTGTCCTTTATATGACATTAAACAATCTGATGGTGAGGTTCCAGTGATGCTGGAGATTTGGGGAATGTGAGCATCCTTTCATTGCCATCGCTCCCAGATCCACTCTGTCCCGAACCTATGGGTCAAATAGAACTAAACTATGTACTTATCATATCGCGCTGGTAGCACGGATATCCCTGACCCTCTCTCGCCACTCCTCCCTATCGTTCATCGCCCTAGGTAGGTCTTCAGGACAACATCCCGTATCCTCACATAGCTGCTGAATGTATGTTTGTGCTGGTCGTCCTGCTTTTGCACGGCCATGTGTGGGGGTCCATACGAGTACATCTCTTATGAGTTCGTCCCTGCTTCTCCAGCAGTGTCCTGCATCTCTGCCTCGTCTAACTTGAATAGTTTTCGTGATAGGGGGCAGGTGGCCGTACAGTTGGTGTCTTGTGGGGTGTTGCCTCCAGGACTTGTTTAAGATTGCACGTAGCATTCTTTAAACTAAACTAAATTGTTTGAATTAGAACTGTTTGCTAAACCAAATTGTTTACTTGAATAAAAATAGATTTGGCCATAAATAATCTACCATGTCATAAAACCCAAAGAAATAAATCTCATACAGAGCGTATACAACATATCTGGAAGAAAACTCATCCACGGTTAAATTGTCGTAAATTTAATTCGGCGAACAATATAATGTTCGCCTCTTCTAATGTTACTTGTTTTTTCATTGCCAAATTAAAAGGTAAACATCCTCTAAATATCTTAATTCCATTTTTACCTGGGGTAGTATATTTGCCATTAATTCTTTTGTGGCTGTGTCAGTATTCTTGCTGATTTAACTGATTGTGGTGGTCTGCATTGTTTCGCTTGTTCTTTTAATAGATAAGGATCCTCAAAATAATGACCACTGCTTCAATGATCATTCATACGACTTACGTCACTTGCTAACCAAGAATTTGATTTGCAGCGATTATTGTGTTTCTTCTTGTTTCATTCACTTGTTGCAGCGGCACTCAACTTAGAATTAAATTGAATACTACCATCTGCAACAGAGTATAATTAAGTAATAAACTATTAATAATAAATTAAAATACATGTTTCGAATATTCTTTTACTAATTTATATTATTCTAAACAATAATTGACTATTTTAAGCAAAGTGTGGTAAAATTCTCAACAAAAAATAAGTATGTGACAGAAAATGTATCTAAAAGTTGAAATTTCAATTAATTATTGCCGACGTAATCTCAAGACATCATTGAAAAAAAAAAAAAATCAAAGATTCTTAAGTGCTAGAAATAGGCCCCAGTGTCAAGTCTATGCAAGCAAGGTAAAAACTATTCTAATCAAAGTCTTGAAGACTATGGTAAAATATCGTATATCGTCAAGTATTATCAGATCCCACATATCGTGGGTCCCTTCAGATTTGGCCCCTAAAAGATGATTTTATATATCCCACATGTCATGTGAGTTTGATTTTGGGTAAGTTAAGGCTTATGTGTGTTTGTAGAATTATATTTTCTCTTTTACTTCCGTTGTTTTCCGTATCTTTTAAAAGTGGTTTTTATCGAAAATACTACACTACGACAATATCAAACATAGCTGATGAGATACTAGTACACGAGCAATTTACTGGCAAAAAGTAATAGGTTAAACTACTCAGCAGCAGTCAATAAACTTTGGTAATAAAAAAGGTTGTTTGTGGACATCCTTGTTTCAATAATTCATTATTATTATTATACTGATTTGAAAAGACTTTTTCAAATCTTTGAAATTGCCTTACGGTTGTCAGTTTGATACATTTTCAGTAGACCTAGTTCTCTACAATTCCGTTCATAAAATATAATGAACATAGTTTCCTTGTATAATATGCAACCTTCTAATATTAGGCAAGAATTTAATTCTCACAAAGATGCATGATATGTGCATATGCTAAGCAGTTGGGTGCCGAGAAAATAGTATCTACTTTTTAAGAAAAATACCAAGTTAAAATTAGAGCGAAAAATACAACTTATTTTTTCTACATCTCACAAAGTCAGAATTGATATGAAAGCATTTTATAATGGAGAGCCACTCACGAATCTTGGTCATTACCAAAACTTTTGACCCGTCGGCATTCCCATTTTAAACGAGGGAGCAGGTGCTGTCTCGAGTAGGAGAAGACCCCCATGAACCGAACGAATATATCTTTGTTATACTTCACGCCCGAAGACAGGCGAGCCATCTGCGACAAGGTCTGTTGTATAGATTTCCAACCATTTTGCGGTCTTCAGATAGGTCATCATCATATCGCGCTGGTAGCACGGATATCCCTGACCCTCTCTCGCCACTCCTCCCTATCGTTCATCGCCCTAGGTAGGTCTTCGGGACAACATTCCGTACCCTCACATAGCTGCTGAATGTACGTTCGTGCTGGTCGTCATGCTTTTGCGCGACCATGTGTGGAGGTCCATAAGAGTACATCTCTTATGAGTTCATCTCTGCTTCTCCAGCAGTGTCCTGCATGTCTGGTTCGTCTAAATTGAATAGCTTTCGTGATAGGGGGCAGGTGGCCGTACAGCTGGTGTCTTGTGGGGTGTTGCTGCCAGGACTTGTTCAGGATTGCACGCAGCATTCTTGTGTAATTGCCATCAAGTTTCTTCTCCAGCCGTTTTGTTAGCGTCCATGTAGTGCATCCATATAGCAGTATCGATGTGACCGCTGCCTGGAAGAAACTGCGTTTCATTTTATCGGTTAGGTAACAGATCTATAATCATGACCTTCCTACATTGCTCTCTGCAACTGGCAACTTCATATCCACTTAAATGACAACATTTTTTCTCCAACAAAAATCCCTAAAAACATACGACTTTATATCTGGGCATCTGTCTGATAAAGATAGCAAGATATAGAGAGGAGTATCTAAAGAAACTGTCTTTCCTTCCGGAGTTATTCCGAGGAGTATTCCCCTTGTTTGTTCTTTTTACCACATTTCTACTGATGCTTTTGACCGACTTCAAGGATCTAATTCTAATTTTCTAAAGGACAATCCTAAACTTGAGCATCTAAAACCCATGCTTAATAGAAACCGCATTCAAATTCACACTTTTTAGAGGCCATGAATGGAAGAAAGATCAAGAAATATTTTACTCTTCATGCACCAAATCTTAACATTTTCATTTCTGTTTCAGATTTTGGATTGAAAAGTTAACTACAAGGTAATAACTTGTTTCATAATTAATTTCCAAACCAATTATAAATATCAACAGAAATTTAAGCCTGACTCTTCATCGTCACATCTCTCGCAACTGTCAAAGCTCATCATCACCGCTAATAATTACCCTAACTTTCCACCCCTTTAGTTTACATATGTGACGTAAAGGTTATCGCCCAAAGAAATGGACTTTGTAAGACCATGTTCAGATTCTGGACAAAGCTGTTTATCTTTCTCTTCGTACTAATGCCCTCGGTAGATCAAATATCACTCGGTTATTTCCACAACAGCTATGGATAAAGAGTAAGCCAGATTAGGCTCTTTAGTCTTGGTAAACCAACTAATCTAAGAAAAGCGGAACTCTTTATCCAAAACAGTTCTAATTCGTTTGTATCTCATCCAAATTATAGCGGAGTGGTAGATAAAGATATATCTCTTCAAATTCACCCATTACCGTCATCATTATTATTCTGACATTGAAATTCTACGAGTCATCAACTGTTTACTTTTCACCACGACCACATGCCCCTGAAAAAAAAAAAAAAAAAAAAAAAAAAAAAAAAAAAAAAAAAAAGATATGAATTCATCTGTTCCTCCCCATATATGGCTAAATACTAATGGAAGCTGGTTTCTTTAGACTTGATTAGGCAACTAGTCAAAGAGAAGGAAAACTGAATTCAATCCTTGTGTCATATCATTCCCGTGTCGAAGGGGTTGGTTTAAAAATATACTACTGGTCATCAATAATTTTAAGCACTTTTCTCGCAACCCTCTTTGTCCACATAAATTCCATCGACTTGAGATTATCCAAAAATACTCCCCTAACCATTTTTTATCTTTTATATCATTTTCTTCTGTAAAAATTTACATGCACCCTTACTCATTCGAGTAGAGATTTCATCATCCTTGATCCTTCTTAAAAGACTACTAATAAAATAGAGACGTGTAAGCAATAGCAACAGCAATCGAGCAGCAGCAATGAAGTGTATAAAAATATTCCAATATGGAGACTAGCACAGAACAATTTCATGCCTTGTCCACACTTGTCCTTGCAAGTAAATTATATTAAATTAAGTGACAGAGACATTTTATGCGATGACGAGAACGAAAAATAAATAATTAAATAAATAAATATAATCAAAAAGTAATAAATAAATAAATAGACTATGCGGGCGATGTAGTCGGAGTGTTGGCGTTTTATTTATTCATTTATTTGTCATCTCTGTGCCTGGCCCTGTTTTTCATTGCTGGCCTCTTGCAGTTGTAAATATGCCACAATCACCCAATTTAAGTGATTAAGCGAGAATAGCATTCACCTCAAACCCCGGTAAATGCGGATGACTTTATGGCAGGAATGAATGAACAACGACAATGATTATGTTTATAACGCATTGTTTGTTTATATTTTCCCATTTCTTTGCAAAAAAATATTGGCCTCTCCTTTCTTATTATTATGAAGAGTGGAAGAGAAAGGAATCAGAAATCATTTCGTAGTTTGTGTTTTAATGATTAAAGAAAGAAAGAAAGAAAGAAAATAGAAGTGTCTTCAATTTTGTTACGATGTGTGAAGTGCTGGCAAAGTTCAAAGGTCATTGCAAATGCACGGCCTTCCATTCCTTTGAAATTCATTAATATAAACTATGAGCAAAAAATTGATTCATTAAAGAAATAAAACACAGGAACAAAATGCTGTTGAGTTATAGTTAGTAAGCACCAAGGAAATTTTTTTTTTTTTTACACAATTTAGAATCATTTGCAAATACTTAATTGCATTTTATGACCTATCGTGATGCAAGGATGCTGCCTGGTGTTTTAAACAAATCCTACCAGCAGCACCTAAATATAGCTGCTGTACGGCCACTGACCTCTGATCTCTCAAATCATCCGAGAAAAACTTAGTGGGCACTGGTGAAGACGAATTAATAATAAACGACATTCTCCTATGGACTTCTGGACATAGACAGACCAGTGCAGACCGAGCACCAAAAACATTCATTCATCAGCGTACACAGGGTGTCGTCGAGAGATCTAACCAAGAGACATGTCTGGTAAGTAAAGATGGAGGGAGACATTCAATGGAATCAGTGTAATAAATACGTCTTGATAGTCTAATACTAACTATTCTTATTATCATTTATATTTCAAGCAATCATATGACTTTAAATAACTAATAAATTATTCATGGTAAACAATTACGGCTCCAAGCAATTATTCTTAATACCAACAATTTGTACATGGCTATATGGTTTTAAGTATTTCTAATTATAATAATTTATACAGAAACTAAGAAGAAAGAGGAGAGTGCGGATAGTGTGATAGGGGACAGAGAAAGTGTTGGGGAGAGAAATAGAAAAGGTGAGAGAGGGGGGGAACCCAAAAATTGGTGGGAGATTAAGTTACCCAAGGAAATTTTATACGGATGTATTTGTATTTCTCGGATTTTTTTTAATCCGACAAAACATTACATATTTATTCAATACCAGCGTTGCCATTATAACTACATTTCTTTTACCACTGTACTAAGACCACTGTTCATGACGGATACATAAAAATCCCATTTTTAAATGAGTATAGTTGCGAAATGAATCGATTTTGAGATAATAATTAACTTCTACTTGAGACTTTTTCAGCATCATTCAGTAATTCAGAATTATCAATTATAGAATAAATGTATTACATCATCCCAGAAAAATGTCCATCGTTGATCAACTATGACGACGTCTTACGTCACAATTTTTGTCCGAATCTTTCATCATTTATCTCCATACTTCCGACCGAAAATAAAATAAAACAAGCGGTCACAGACAAGAAGCCGCCATGTATTAGCCATGACAATCACTTCATCTACGGCTGTGAATCAGCAGATTACAGTTATTGCTATTAATTATTAGCTATGATACACTCACAAAGAACGCCAGGATTCCTTGAAATCGCAAGGCCAAATTAGCAGATATTCGCTCCAAGATTTCATCCGCTCAGCAATGCACCCGAAAATACTGTCAAGTATTTCTTTCCACGAAAACTACAAGTGATTGAGGAAGACTTAATCTCTAACCTGGTTTGATGGTGAATAGGACTACTCCTGTAGCGTGCTTTGGACAGAAAGAGCTCGGCGGAGCCCATCCCTCTCCAGGTCTACGACTCGTTTGGATTCAGTTTCCCTTCTGGATCGGTTACCATACCAAGGTTAAGAACCCAACTTGCTCAATTTGCTAATTACCGGAGAGAGAATCATCATTTGATTCAGATCTTTCTTAATTTGAGAAGCGCCAAGGGAAATACTATCTCGAGTAGCCGACTCTGCTTCCAATGACGATAACCGTTAGGTTAAGGGCGCCTCCTTTTCTCACTTTTTCTTTAAAGGATTTAATTCAGAGGACTAAATAGCTATAAAAGGGTCAAGTTATTCTTTATTACTTTAAATGTTTTTTTTTCAAGCAGTTGGTAAATAATTTTGCCTTAGAAATTATTCGATAAATATCTCTAGTTTCGAGGATATGATTTTACAACCAGTACAGTTGCTTATTCTAATTTTCCGCTTGCTTTTTGAATTTTAAAAAATTCTTCCCTCGCTGGCACCATTTAACTCAGATTCCAAGTTACGTCCGATGTGCTGCAATGGTTGCATTTCATACATTATTCTGTTTGTTTCGTGTTTCGCACACGCCCGTTGATTTTTGCAGACTTATTTTGCTATTTTGAGACCAAATCAGTAGCCATAATTTCCATTAATATGTGTTTAAATCCCTGTAAAATAGATCACGTGATATTTTCACGTTATTTAACCGTTTTAAACTTTAAAGAAATTGTTTGAACATGTCTGAGAGCTACAGAAATGTGGGGAAAAATCAGTTAAAGTGTTTGATAACATAACATAAATCATAAAATAAACTTTTATACTTTATAAAATTGCAAGAAAAATATACAAATGTAGTTTGTGTTGTTGGGTAGCAATCTTTCATTTCAGCATGTTTGATTAGATAATAATAAAATGATATAAACAAAATGTCTAAGATCCTTTCAAGTTTCCTGATATGTATCTTGGTTTCAGGTTCGAATTGTGGATAAATTTATCAAAATTGTCCCGGCCACTTTTGGACCTTTCGTAGCAAGATTAGGAGAAAATAAAGGAAAATGATATTAACCCCCCCAAAAAAAAAACAAAACAAAGAGAAACCAAACGAACTTTAATACTGAAATGACGAGATACCTCACGACAAAATACCCCAGTGGAAAATGCAGACAAGTAAATCGTTGACAGCACGTAATTCGACAATTTCTATACGACAGTGTTGAAAATTCATCTATTGAAGCATACCGCAGTAAAAAGATTAAATAATCCCGAGAACAAAAAGTGTGTCCAAAATATCTCGCTATTTGTTTTCTTTTTTAACCTTAATATTGTTTTATGTACGCCTCAATAAATTACCGACTTATCGTGATACCATAATTAAGTAGTATCACCTAAGTTAGTTTAATGCTCCTAACACTCATTTTGGGATTTATATTGACTAAAGGAAATTTACTAAATATCATTAAGAGATTTACTTTGTTATTCTTTTTTCAGTGTAAATCAAAGGGGAGCGTTCTCGGTCCTTCATGGAAATTCTAAGGTCAGTGGAGTTTGCAAGATAGTGCTGTCTCTTTCAACAAAAAATTAAACAAATATTAGTAAGTTATATTGTCATCATCAGAAGAAGAATGTGATTGCTCATGTTGACATTTAAGAGAGGTGATTTTATTCTGAAGGCAGGAACCTCTAAAATAAAATATATCCTTGCAGACAGCCGAAGAGTTTTTCCTTACCTGGTCACAAACAGCCGGAACATTTATTAGTTATTCTAAATTGTGGTTGATGCTGCTTTCTTTTATTGCCTTAAAACAACAACAACAAACCCCAAAACAAACTTCACTGTAATTATAGAAAACACTTAAAGTAGAATACGTTTCTACTACCTTGGCTTCAAGTTAAAAAAAAATGACGGATATTATTTTCCTAAAGAAGTTAACAACTCATAAATAAAAGGTTGCTTCTTTTTAAATACCACTAAGATTATCATCCATTTGCGTATTGGTATACTACTCCTTGGATTATAGATTACACCGTAAACAAACCTATTTATGAAAGTTTGTTTCCCAAACTTGACATCGGAGTTGTACGTTCATTAGTGAAGCTTTTAAATCACAGATAAGCAATGAATAACGTCCCAGCGGACCAACTTCCACGATGCTACTAACCACAGTGGGTACCTGTTACGGTGTGAACGGCTTTTGGTATCGTGATATAAGGACCAAATACTGCAAAACCTTTAAGTCTGTCATGGAAATACGTGAATTTTTAAAACCAGAATCGTGTATGTCATCATGGCCTTGTGTTTTCCAATTCGGGTTGTACATATCTGAAGAGTTTTGAGTACCCTCCATTTCAATTATTCAAAGTTCCACTAACCAAGAACGCTAATACCTGTTAGGGCCCCATCTATGGGTTTAACAGATTAAAAAAAAAAAAAAAAAAAAAAAAAAAAAAAAAGGCCGCATATTCGATAGGATTCTGTTCTCCCTCTAAAAAAGTATATTTTCTGGTTTTGACTGTAAACTGTATCTGATAACGTTCCAGTTCAGGAAAAAGAGTGTGCTTCTCATTTTTATAATGCCTAAGTTTACTCAAGTGGGGTGGTAGTACCTGTTAGTGTGATATTCCGACGTCAGATAAATGTTTAAAAAGTATTCATATTCGATAGACTCGAATTAATCCATTAAAAACCTCTCACCTTCTCAAAACAAATCTAAACGTACAATGAACACAATTCCCTCTTCTCTAGTCATACAATTTAGCCAGATAAGTTGACTTCACGCTATAATAAGATAAAGGCTTTTCCTCAAACATGGCAGATCCAAAGTTAATCCAAATGCACATTTTTAATTATCAAATTGTAAATTGTAATCGGATATCGAAGATGAGGCAATTTTTATTACATTTGAGAAGAAACAGTTTCCCAATTTTTAAAACCAAAAGCTCTCAATTAACATTTTATAGTTTGATATCAAGTAAAATAGAAACCAAAACATTTTTGCAGTCTTTGTTCTATGACATATCAACGTTGGTGGATTCGGTATTAACCCACCAATGTCAAAGGAAAAGTCGTGATACAGTTTTAGTGGGCATAAGAGAGTTCATACCTTTCCTAAGAGTATTAGTCCGAAAGTGAACGTATCATGTCTGAGTTCGAACTCGTTTATTACAATGTTGCAGTCCTGCATGTTAGGCATTAAGTAACAGAAATTCCTCAATGTAAAAATAGTGGGTAGGTTCTTTATTTGCTTAAAAGGCTAATCTAACCTTTTAGGTTATTGATATCAAATTTTATGTGGGCGTGCGTATATAATTTGTGAGGAAATAGTTTTTAATTGTTTCAAATATTGCTATTTAACACTAATCATTCTATCAATATTAAATTGTTTCCCGACAATTCACTTTGTTTCATGTATTGCTTTCTCAGCGTAATTGAACCTCAGCCACTAACTTCAAGCACCTTTAAGATGAAATAGGTTTGAGTTCTTGATTTCCATATGAGCAATTTGAAGTGTGCTTTTGAGCTTATCATGACCACCCGATTTGTCAGATCGAGCCTCAACGGCTGCTCTTCCAGTTCGGTAAGAGCCAAAGAGGAGCGTTGCAGATCACGTGACCTCTTCGGGTGGCCAGATCACGGACTGTTCAGCCATCAGGTTCCCGTCCTTAAGCAATAACGAGTTGGCATCCACGGTCAATAGATAGCTTCGACAGGGTGGCTTTAAAAATGAATAGTGAAGGGTCTTAAGATTACTTATACCTTTATATCTAGACTTGTATCAATTATTCGCTTGAAGACAAATCATGATTTTCCTTGGAAAATATAACGAAAAGACTGCCTGAATTCAGTGACATTTAAAGTAAGTAAGTATTGATTCACATGGACTGTATATAATTGCTTACAAATTATTTATGAAAACACTTTGAAGACAAATGTACGGTTTCAAGCGTTTTTCATTTTCTAAGTCATTTATTAGCACACGGCGATATGGCTTCAAGTACCTTATAATAATCCGATGATTTATTTTGTTTTACGGCATATCAACCACAAGAGGTCAAATCCGATGATGAACAATTATTGCTATAAGTAACTACTCTTACTAAGAATAATTTACAATTACATGGCATCACTTATTCCTACCAAATACAAATAATTTTAAGAATCTGACACACGAGTTGTAGTACCTGTTCAGGTACCAATTGGTAGTACCAATGAGGAGATCAATGACAAAAAGGTACACCATACTCCTCAGATTTGGAGCCTGATTAACATATAACTATTTTCAT
Source organism: Sepioteuthis lessoniana (assembly GCA_963585895.1). NCBI lineage: Eukaryota > Metazoa > Mollusca > Cephalopoda > Myopsida > Loliginidae > Sepioteuthis > Sepioteuthis lessoniana. The sequence goes on from CAUZXS010000619.1 coordinate 19,948, forward strand.
ATAGAGGAGAACCCTTTTGGAGGGGGTTCTTTACTCTGTTGTAGATACAATCAGTATATTATAAGCACCAACAGTTTGTTAAGTATATTGCCTATAATCAAGGTTATTTATAGGTTAATAAAAGTTTAACTATTGGTTAAATCGTTATAGGTTTTGATATCTTAATCTCATTGAAAATTTCTTAACTTAATAAAATATAGTACTTTTCTGCAGAAATGTTTGAAATCCTAATCCTGCAAACGTTTCAACACTTATGACCTAATTTAATGCTTACTTAACGTCAGTATATAGTCATAATAAAGAAAATAGTGCATATTTATCAAAGCATTAAACGTTGAAAACAGATATTGAATTCGTGAATTATAACAACTGTTATCAAGTGGAGATTTTGTTGATTACTACGGGAGGTGTAATAAGAAAAGGACTTTAGATAATATTTTGAATTCTGCTAACACGCCAGGGAAAACAGTCACATCCAAGGGAACGGATATAAGACACCAAGTTCATTATCCAGCATAAAAATCGGATAAATATTCAAAAGCTTACCTATTTAAATATCGATTGAGCATAAAAAACGTTGCAAAAGGCTAATAAAAAATGCGCACATTGATGCACATCGACATCCTTATGTTTATAAATGATAAAAATGAAATTAATTATTGATAAGAATCTTACACAGTTTGAAAAAGAAAAAGAAAATAAAATAGATGGTCTTACCTAAATTGTGTTGAAAGAAAGAAAAAAAAAAAGATAAAAATGGAAGCAAAACAACGAAAGAAAAGAAAGAAACGAAAGAAAGAAAGAAACGAACGAACGAACGAAACGAAAGAAAGAAACGAACGAAACGAAAGAAAGAAAGAAACGAACGAAACGAAAGAAAGAAAGAAAGAAACGAACGAACGAAACGAAACGAAAGAAAGAAACGAACGAACGAAACGAACGAACGAAACGAAACGAAAGAAAGAAACGAACGAACGAAACGAACGAAACGAAAGAAAGAAACGAACGAAACGAAAGAAAGAAACGAACGAAACGAAAGAAAGAAACGAACGAAAGAAACGAACGAACGAAACGAAAGAAAGAAACGAACGAACAAAACGAACGAAACGAAAGAAAGAAACGAACGAACGAAACGAAAGAAAGAAAGAAAGAAAGAAACGAACGAACGAAACGAAAAAGGAAAGAAAGAGGAAAGGAAAGAAAGAGGAAAGAAAAGAATGATAAAAAGAAAAAGGTTAAAGGAAACAAGAGGGAAAGAAAGAGAGAACAGAGGAGGGAAGAAAAGAAAAATAAACATAAAAGAAACGAAGGGAAAGAAAGAAAAAAGACGTTGCTAATGAGCGAGAATATAGAATAGAAATGGTAGATGGATTAAAAAAAAAAAAAAAAAAAAAAAAAAAACTGATGCAGCTCAACTAAACGTAAAAAAATGAAAGCGGAGTAGAGGAAGATTGTAATCATGAGGAGTGTGTGTGTGTGTGGGGTAATAGTTGTAATCTCTCGATAATAATTGGCGATTTGTTTGTTTTCTGTCACACTTTCCGACATCACATGATGACGTAGTTAAAATGCCGAGTTAAAAAAAAAAAAAATAAACGAAACAAGTAATTAAAACAACCGAAAGTAAAAAAAAAAAAAAAAAAAAAAAAAAAAAATTTAACACGTTTTAATGCTCTTCAAATATTTTTTCTTGAAATTTTCACTCGGAAAAAAATTTGCCTAGTAGTAAAGCTTTCTTAGTTTTATTTTGAAGAAAGACAATTTCTAAATTAAATACATATCTATTAATGTTTTCATAAATGTTCACCTACTTGATTAAATAATCATGGTAATTGGAATGATAAAAATGTAACCCAGAAAAGGTTGCACCAAGATATTTAAAGAGAAATAAAATCAAAAGGAGAACTTTAAAGTACACGGAAAAAAAAGCAAAAAAAGCCAATATCAAGCAGAATGGAAAATGCCTCGGATGTGGAAGCATAGATAATATTTTAATAAGTTACAAGTGTAAATGAACTGAAAAGAGAGAAACATTGAAATGATTTTAGTAATAAAATGCGAATTCTACGAACTATCTGAAAATGTAGGAACCTGAAATTGTTCTACATAAAAGTAAAAAAAAAAAGAAACCCCTTGGAAACTGTAAAATTGAAATTGTTCATGCAATCCTTAAATGGAGATCAAATAGAGATATGATTAAAAAGAAAAAAAAAAGAAAAAACAATATAGTCTATCAGATTTTATTGGTTTTTATGGCATATCAACTTAGATTTGGCGTTAAATAACCTACTATTTAAAAAAAAATAATCGGTTCTTTTTCAAACAATTCAGTTTTGCATGAGTATAGAGTTTAATTATTAAAAACATTACTATTTCAAACTATTCAATTTCGTCAAACAGTTCTAATTCAGCTAATTCAGTTTAGTATAAGTATAGATTCTCTTTACACACAGTTAAAATGTCAAAACGGTTCTATATTAAATAGTTCTGTTTAGTGTAAATAATGTTTCAATATCAAAACAGTTTCATTTCAAACAATACAGTTTAGCATAAGTACGCAGTTTCAATTTAAGTATACTGTTTAATTGTCAAAAACATTTCTATTTCAAGCTATTCAGATTAGTCAAACAGTTCTAATTCAAACAATGCAGTTTAGTTCTATTTAACCAATAGATAGGGCCCTATCAGGTGCTACTAATCCGGGACAGAGTGGACCTGGGAGAAACAGCAATGAAGGAGTGTGCTGCACTCTCCAAAGCTCAACATTACAGGAACCTAACCATCAGATTGTTAAGTGTCATATTTAGGACACTCGTTGCGGGGAGGTCTTACTCCTCTGCAGAGATGTAGTCGGTGTATTCTACAGCCCCAGCCGACTGGACAATACAGAGTTAAATGTCAAAAATGTTTTATTTCAGATAATTTAGCATAAGTACAGAGCTTAAATGTCAAAACAGTTCTATTTTAAACTATTCAGTTTAGCATAAATACGCAATTTAGATGCAAAACACAAACTCAAGAAATCACAGTTTAGTTCTTTTTAACCCATGAACAGGACCCTTATCAGTTGCTACCACTCCGGTCCAGAGTGGACCAGGGAGCGATGGCAATAAAGGGGTACTCTGCATTCCCCAAAGCTCCAGTATTACTAGAACCTCACCATCAGATTGTTTAGTGTCTCATTCAGAACACTCGTTGGGAGGGGTCTTACCCTCGGCAGAGAAGCAGTCAGTGTATTCTACATCTCCAGCAGACTGGCCAAACAATATTTTAGATAAAGCCACTTCTGCGTGTCAAAGATTGAAACTTAGATAGAATTATTACGACTTTGCTACAGAAGTAAATATATTGATGGAAGTTAAATATTTTATTACTGAAATGCATAGAATATCACTGACAACTTTGAGTTCTTGAAGTAATTAAAATTACCACTCGTGTGTGAATGCTAAAAATACAATTATTCTGAAATTATAGTTTAAATTAACAACTGCCCTAGAATGTTAAGCTTATTTGCTGCCTCCTGGTCCCCAGCAGCAACTGCAATCGCAAATAATACAGGTGTGAATCCTCAAAGAAAACTCAGACCTTTTGTGAGGTCTTCCTCTCATTTTTAGTGATGATTACGAAAGATTATTGGTCAAGAATATATATATATAAAACCTTTGGCATAATCTTCAAAAGATATGACTTGACTATTTATGATTGGGTAAGTCCTTGAGCTTAAGATCAGAGTCTAGTACCTGTGTGACGTGATTACTGTTCGAGCCATTTTAATGAGGCCATCATTTTGAAAACTGATGTTCAAAGAAGTCAGATAGGACCTTTATTTTAAATATCAGCTAAATTTCCTTTTTTCTATATTAGTCAAGTGTATTTTGTAAATATTAAACACCGAAATGTATTTTCGATGTCACTGTTGACTCTTAGATTACAATCTCGTCTTAATTGGCGTAATTGTTTCTTTCTCAATAATGTTGGCCACTTGAAGTTTAATCAGTATCTATATCTAAATATCCAAAGTATGACACAAAACTGCATTAGGTGGTAAGGTTCCAATGCGAGAACTCTGGAGGGAGTGAAATAATGCTTTGTTAGTATTACTCCCAGGAACACTGACTCGTAGTTGTTGTACCTCTTAGGGTCTAGTTGATTTGTTTGAAAATTATAAGTACTTGACAAGAATGCTAGACAGCATATAACTGACCAAAGAAAAATATTCAATAGTTATCTGAAACAATATAATTGTCTTCAGATCATTATTATTACATATAAATATTTGAAGCCATTGGATGGCGTGCTAACTATTGGTGGGTAGAGTGTTCGCCAGTGGTCCCGGAGACCCGGGTTTAATCTCAGGTCGCGTCATACCAAAGACTTTAAAAATGGTACTTGATAGCTCCTTGTTTAACACTCAGCAATATAAGGTACTTATCAAGGGTAAAGTGGAGCAATCCAGGGAAAGGATTAGCGCCCTCCCCTATACCTCGGTGTTGTATCTATTGAAAAGGAAGCCTTCGGGTCGCCCTCGACAAAGGTCACTAACTTTTATAATTATTTTTGATCTGCCGCAGTGGTCGTGTCAATACTACTATATGGATGCACCACATGGATACTGACTAAGCGTATGGAGAAAAAGAACTTTATGGCAATTGCACAAGAATACTATGAGCTGAAGTGAACAAATCCTGGAGGCAACATCTTACAAAATAGTAACTTTACGGCCACCTACAACTCACCAAAAAACATCCAAATTAGACGAACAAGACATGCGAAACACTGGAGAAGTACAGACGGACTCATAAGCGACGTACTCCTGTGAACACCATCACATAGACGAGCAAGTGTTGGACGACCTGCTATAACCTATCTACGACAGCTCTCTACTGATACAGGATGTAACCTGTAAGATCTACTGGAATCGATGGACGATAGGGACAAGTGGTGGGAGAGGGTTAGAGAAATCTGTGCTAGTGGCATGTAATGATGGTGATGACTATTTACTTGAAACCATCGTATTGCTTGACAAAAAAAGACTGTCTTTGGCATTAAATGACTCAACAAGTATAGACAGTCCACAACCATAACGAAGGGACCTTGTATAAAGAATTATTACTACGACGTAAACTTTAGCGTCACCCATTATTCTGTTGTCATTTTTGATTTTGAGTCGTGAAACTTTCAAGGGAATCATCAGAAATTTGCTTCAGGATGAAAAATTGAATATCAGGAAATGGTGTTTTCGTTTTTAAAGAGAAAGAAAGTGGCTTTTTTTCATTTGATTATCAGCTTCTATTTGAGTAGTCAACAATGCAAAGGAACTTAACAGTCATCATCATCATGTCGCGCTGGTAGCACCGATATCCCTGACCCTATCGCGCCACTCATCGCACTAGGCAGGTCTTCAGGACAACATCCCGTATCCTCACATAGCTGCTGAATGTATGTTCGTGCTGGTCGTCCTGCTTTTGCACGGCCATGTGTGGGGGTCCATAAGAGTACATCTCTTATGAGTTCGTCCCTGCTTTTCCAGCAGTTTCCTGCATGTCTGGTTCGTGAATAGTTTTCGTGATAGGAGGCAGGTGGCCGTACAGTTGGTGTCTTGTGTGGTGTTGCCGCCAGGACTTGTTAGTAGTCTATTTTTTAATCGGTGATATTAGAAATAAGAATGTATCAACTCCGCCATTGAGATTCCATTAATGCTGGAGCTTTGGGCAATGCGGAGTACCCCTTCATTGCCATCGCTCCCGGGTCCACTCTGGCCCGGAGTGGTAGCACCTGATAAGGCTACTATCTATAGGTTAAATAGAACTAAACTGTGGTTTCTTGAGTTTGCTGTTTTTTGCATTTAAACAACGTATTTATGCTAAACTGATTTGTTTGAAATAGAAATGTTTTGACATCTAAACTGTGTACTTATGCTAAACTGAATTATCTGAAATAAAACTTGACATTAACTCTGTATATTATCCAGTCGGCTGGGGTTGTAGAATACACGGACTGCATCTCTGCAGAGGTGTAAGATCCCCCTACCCAATGAGTGTCCTGGATATGACACTAAATCTGATGGTGAGCTTCCAGTGGTGCTGGGGCTTTGGAGAATGCAGTGCACTCCTTCGTTGCCGTTGTTCCCAGATCAACTCCGGCCCGGAATGGTAGCACCTGATGGAGCCCTATCTATGGGTCAAATAGAACTGCATACTTATGCTAAACTGAATTGTTTAAGTTAAAACTGTTTGAATAAACTCAATTGCTTGAAATTGAAATGTTTTTCACAGTTTAACTGTACTTACATTTAAACTGCGTGCTTATGCTAAACTGAATTGTTTGAAATGAAACTATTTTTCACATTGAAACTCTACACTAAACTGAATTGTTTAATATAGAACTGTTGACATTTAAGCGTGTAAACAAAATCTGTACTTATGCTAAACTGAATAGAACTGTGAATAAACTGAATAGCTTGAAATAGAAATGTGTTTGACAAACTGTGTACTAATGCTAAAATGAATTGTTTGAAATAGAACTGACTATTTGCATAAAATGGATTAGGCGTTAAATAACCAAAAATTTTCATTCGCTCCTAAAATCACATAGTGCTGAAAAATTCCGCGACACGCTGATTAGTTGCAAGATCTATTTGTAGCAAGCTCCTTTCTCTGGATTTGATTAGGGATTCTCAAAGAGGTTCATATACCCGCCTCGGGGTTAAAAAAAAACTTAGCTGGGTAAATAGAAACTTGTGTCCTCAGTGGGGTGGTGAGTTTACTAGTTTCCATTAAGGAAATGGACATTTCAGAATGAATAAAGAACTGATGCAAAATATCCTAATCTTTTCAGAATTGTTGGGCCCATTTCTTTAACCTTTCAAAATTTTTCAAAGTGGAATCTGTTCATTTTCTTTTCTAGGCAAACAAGAAAAAAAAAATTGAATAGAGAGCGTGATGATTTGCAGTTCTAACTCACCAACCTGCAATCTAATATTTGCGATTTCCTCAGCAAATCCATCCTTACATTAATTCATAATAAATAGGTATTAGCCTCTGATTTACATGAAGGGTTCGAGTGAACGCATTTAAGTGAAAATGGAAAATATATACTTTTCGACAGAGATTAAATCGGATCTAAAGAACTTATTCCTTCTTTCCGAACCAGTGTGTGGGTGGAGGATATATATATATATAAAACAAAGAATTAAGGGAACCATCTATATAAAGGAGAAATTATTTTTTTAAAACAAAAGATAGCGAGGGCTCTTTTGTCCGGTTCTATTGATGCAATACCACCGGAGAAAACAATTAAAAACGGGAATTTAACTTGAAATATGGGAAGAAAATATGTGACAAAAAAAAAAAAAAAAAAAAAAAAGAAAGAAAAGAAACTAAGTCACACCAGTATTTAGTAAGTCTCCCAGTAAGTATACATTATTATTGGTTCTCCGCCTACATAGAGAGGCGTGATATAAAGAAATATAGATCGCCTCTAAGATGTTCAAATGGCTTTTATTCCTGGCTCGATGTAAAACAGAAAACCAATCATCTTGGTAGTTGGTCCTGAAACTATTTGTAGTCAAAAGATGTTCCTATATATATATATATATATATATATATATATATAAAATACAACTTTAGAGGTTTCACCAAAATTGACATTGATGGGGATATAAAGTATTTTCTTTAACTGGAGAAATATTCTTCCTTAAAAAGTGAACTAGTGAAGGGGTGAATACTTTGTATCAATTACACAAGAAAATAACCCCTCGTGTGTCTTTTTCTCTAATTGCTCATCAAGTACTTCTATTTAATTATTGAACATTACATTAGGTTCATGTTATGATCGATTTATTTCATCCGAAAAACTACTTAATATTACTCTTGAATTGAATTACCTTCGAACTTATCTGCAGGTAGATGCAGGTTCATTTTTTAAATGATTCTCAGTGTTCTTACAAAGTAGGTTTAAACCGAATCCTCCATAACAATTAAAAACATAACTAGTCTTACATTTGTTACTTATCGTTGATATTTTAAGTTTTTTGCTTTTGATCAACTTTTGTTGTATAAATTCGTTTATATTAAGATCTACTTAGTCTGATTCAGAAAAAGGATGAAGCACTTAATAAAGAGCGGACACGATACTTTATTAATTAATCTTGATAGTTTGGTTTGGTTTCTTTAGTTTAATGGCATATCAACTCTTTGTAGGTTATTTAATGCCAAAGCCATTCTCCTAGAAGAACAGTAGTGGTACTATTTAACCCATAGCTGGGAGGATAAGGGGGTTCATACCTTTCCCAAGGGTATTTGTCCGAAAGTGAACGTAATAGCGCGACTGGAGTTCAAACTCGTTTACTACGATTCCGCAGTCCATCGCTTTAACCATTACACCACGAGGACACCCCCTTAATCTTAATAGTATGTGAACCCGTCAAGGCTTAATTTATGCCAACCTCTTGAATTAAAAATAGTAAAAATATAAACGTACAAAGAACGCGTTTTCCTTGCCGGGAAACGCATCCACTGTACGCTTATATTTATATTTTTTTCTGTAGTTTTTTTCTTGCACATAGTCTTACTGAATATGGATTATCTTTAAATGAAAGTAGTTGATCCTAGCAAGTTGTCCCGTTTAGAGTGGATGTAGAAGTAATGACAGCAGAGAAGTACTCCACACCTTAGATCTTCAAAAATAGATCCTGTCTGTGAGATGGTATTTGTCCTCCGTCCCACCAACAGGACGAGTATGGCACAAGGCCTTTTTTAGGGTGGGTCCAAGCGCAGGGCCGTGGCCCACACGCGTCCAGCATTTCCCAAAAATGCCTCGGACCCCGTAGGCATTCCCCTTAAAAGGGGCGCCTCAGACGCGATATACCCAACCCCTCCGAAGAGGGTTAAAGCCTGGGGGAACGGCCCCCTGAGACCAGAGGAACATCCAGTTACAAGACACACCCGACCTGAACTGCCCATCACATTACGGCCGGCCGAATGTGTCTCATCAACTGGATAAAACGCCTCTCGAAAGGCAGAGATGTAATTCAATGCCATACGCAAGACAATATTGTAGGTGTGGTGGGTATTACCCCTCTTCAAGGAATACAATCAGCATGTTCTGAGTCCCATTGACAGGAATTTTTGGGGGGAATTATTAAAGGGAATACAACCACGGAATGTCACACTATAGAAAAAAAATGATTAGCTTCGACCAATAATTCTCGAGAATAAGTTGTAGAAAATTAAGGGAGAATTAAAAATGAAAATTTTATTCCTTTTTTATTTCTACCTTGGTAAATAGAACTTAAATTTCAATAATTACCCACACTCGAAAAAACAAAACAAAAACGCGCGTTTCATTTTATGAGCACGAAAACATCTTCCCTGGTTTTGTAAATTGGTTTGGTGGGGTGTGCGGGGTTCCTTCTCATATAGCGAGTTTTGGGCATGACTGACTTGATAGGAATCCATTCCTTTCTAGGTCTACCCCTGATTTTGAATTACTCTCCAAAAGGGTATCAGCAGTATATGAATGGCTAATAGCCTCGTTCTGGATTTGAACTCTGGGAGCCGAATCCACATACTATGACGATAACCAGTACACTACGATCGTTTTCATACACAAGTAGAGATAGATATTTAAGCTCTCAAATTCATACATAAAAAAAAGCATACAGACAAATATAATACATATCTACCGCAATTTAAACAAAGAAAACCAGACAGTTTTCTGCCTTATATATGAACACAGGTGCAGGCATAAATTTTGGATGATATTGCCGTTTTGCGAATCAAAGTTGAATACATTTCTTTTTTGTGCACGTGTAATTCAAAATAGATTATTCAAAAACTATTCCATATCATCTGCATAGTCAGTGCGTTTAACTTTCAAATCAGAATATAGCCCCCATAACGCTTTTCGATAAATATAAAGATATAAAATATGTAAAACATAATAAATATATTGTCGTAAAATGTTTCCATATTCAAATAGATTCATTCCGTAAAAACAAGCATTACTTTTAGAATAAATCACAAATCAGAAGGGAAAAAAATTAATTTGCACAGAATTTTAAACAGAAAACAGACCTAAGTATAAATAACTATTACAAAAGAATCCATCTTTAATATGCTACTCCTTTCTGTGAAGCAAAATGGCGTAGCACCTACAGCACCACCTATTGGGTAAATGATTGACGTATGCTAATTTCAAACTTAATACGCTTCATTAAATCAGTGAACACTCTAAACAAGATGCAAGCCCTTCCCAAAAAGTAAGACATTTCTTTATCAAAAATATTCTTTAAATATCGATTTTTTTTTTTGTTTTTACACAATTTATGCTTGCTTGAAGAAATATCTATGTATGCATTCATTTAGCAACCAAAATTTTACATATCTTAAGTCATTCCATCTATCTGAAGCTTTTATATTAGTACTATGAAAACTGAGCTGCTCTTAAAACTATTGATAAATTCCTTAAAATTTGACATCGGCACAAAGTTCAACAGCTACCAACAATGATTCCTATGATGGTTTATATACATGCTTTCATGTTATATAATACATATACACCCACATATACAGGTCATTCAATTAGAATATCTTTTTTAAGATTTATTTTTTAAAAATTGCTTTCTTAACTCAGATTTAGATTTGGTTTCTAGCAAAAATATTTCTATTGATGCATTACAAAATGCAAACTAACCAGAGTGCTCCAGTTTTAAACAGAGGTCTGTCATCAAACTTTTTTTAGTAGAAAAGTTCAAAATACGTTAAATTAAAAAAGATAATGTAGGTGTTGTGTACAGAAGGATGTTTTTATTTAGAATGTTTAGGAATGAGCCAAACATGGGTTTGCCACTTCAAACCTCAACGGAAAAACAGTCCATGAAATGGAAACACACCGACTCACCGGCAAAATAAAGTAAAAATGAATAAAAAAAAGTTTCTGGTGCAGTAGTCAGAACAGAAAGTTATGTGCACAGAGTTCTGAGATAAGAAAGTATCCGTGTGTGCATGTGTATATATATATATATATATACACACACACACCATCCACTGAGACGTTTTCGTTGTATCACAACTCATCAGTGTGGCTAGACACGCAGGACGCTTCCAGCGGGAATTGAAACCCGTCCAAATTTACATTAGACTAAGCATCATACCGCTCAGTCATTAGTCGACATACGTCAGTAAGGGAATAATAAGGCATTATACTGTAGCTTTCGCTTGTTTATATTTTGCCTTATTGGATATCAGAGTGCTCAATTCTTACGAAGAGCATCGCATTGCACAGGTCGCAGCCGATAATTCCCTCGCCAGAGTGCTCAACTCGCGGTGCGGGGAGCGTATATAATGTCATCCACTAGTGCTTCCACTTATGAAAAAGTTCACATCAATCATTGATTGACCTTGTGTCTGTGTGTAGTTTGTCTGGCACCACCGGCAAAACTCGTGGTGTCATGGTTACTGTCTTAGGAAATGGACACGGTGATCTGAGTTTCAATATTTGATTAGCTTCTTAAATTTTCACTGCATTAATGCTCTTGGAAAAGGTACGCGTGAAACTATTCTCTCTCCAGCTTTGAGTAAATAGTAGGATAGACTGATCTCTTTAGCGTTGATATAGATAAGGAAAACGGAATTCAAACCTGTTCAAGTCCGCTTAAAAAAAACTTATCTAGAGTCACATTGTGCTAATGGAAAGAGACTGGCAAAAGGTCACATGGTCGTGAGAAAACTACCAAAAGAATAATCCTTATGAAAAACAATTGAAGACAAGCAAATACATAAAGTGAAGAGAGGAGAAAGAGGGTGATATTAGAACACGAAATGTCTTCAGGTCATAGACGATCAAATCTTTTCACGGATCTCTCTCTCTCTCTAAATGAGTATTACAACGATTTTTTATTCGAAGAGATAATGAAGTGGTTTACAATTCCCTTCACCACGTTTTTTTTTTCTTCTCAAACTCCAACAATTGTGATCTTTAATTTGTATTATCAACATTGATTAGTTGGATGGAGGTTTAGAAAAATTATTTCAAAAGGAGGCAAATGTGTTTTTTAATATATAAACGCTAATAGAACCTCATATCGCATATTGTAATCAGGCCAGATATTCAGTCTCTGCATATGAAAATTCAAGTGTAATATTGACAAACGTCAAAGAGTGACAAAACTAATAAACAGACTAAAAGATCACATTTACAGGGAAATATTTGAGAAAATTGGAATAATAATTTAACTTGAGAAAAGAATGAGAGGCGATTAATATTTTTCCTTGAACTGGAAAATTTCCACTAAAGTTGATTTCAAAAACTAAATCTATAAACCGATTTGATTTTGTTAATAGAATGTATTTTTCGAACAAATTGCCAAATCGGATAAAAAAAAACAGCAAAATTGTATTAAAAGTTAGATCAAATTGAACGATTTTAGAAATAATGTCGAGAAAAAGAATTTATAAAAGGTAATTTATGGGAACTATAATTATCCAACTAAATTTGATCTGTATATGAATATACCAGTAAATAATAAAGAGGAGAGATGCCCAAGGAGCCTTTAACATAACCTTACACAGTGTCAAATTAGCTAAAATAGCAGAACTTAATTCGTTTCTCAAAGGGTATCCCATACTTCTGGCTTTTTCAAAGTCAGCTCAGCTTCATGAATAGGAGCTGTAAACTGGTCTATTTCGGCTGATTTAATGAAGTGAATGAATTTAGCATCTTTTTGGTTTTAAGAAATTAGTTATTTGAAACCAAAAAGAAAATATTTATTTTAAACTACTTTTTCTAACGTTGTCTGGATATTTTCAGATCTTCGTATTTTTCAAGCCTCTTCAGGACTCTTCCGACCTTACTAGCCATGATGAGTACAACTGACACGGTCTCAACTATCCAACTTGGTTTGGGTTGGGTTGATGGCGTATCAACTCTTGTAGGTTATCTAAGCCAAATCCTATATATCATTTGTAAACGCATAGTTTGTTGCTAACATTTTAAAAGAACATTTTCTTTTTGCATATAGTTAAATAGTTATACATATGTGTTATATATCATAACTCTGAACATTAATGGGTATGTCCCATTCCTCATAATATGTTGGACACTATTGTGGAGGGGGTTAAAAGTTGATGGGCACCTTTGGTGGTGTAATGGTTTGCAAGCTTGACTAGCAAACCTGCCCAAGTGAGTTCGTGTCTCACTGGGTGCCCCATTCATTCGGCCTTGTGAATTACTATTCAAAAGTTGATTAAGTAGTACACTACGAGAAGTGGTTTACCGTCTTCACGCCTCTGGCGAGCATTCTATTTTCTTAATGTTAAGATTTCCATTTCATTACCATTCTCGTTTTAGTTATGTCTCATTCAGTAACCTTCTGTTAGGTTACAACAATATGATTTGTAAGACAACAGTTTGTAGGTAATCTTATGTTTAATTGAGTCTGAGCCTATTTGTTTTCCCGTAAATATTACTGTTTTCACACTGTTAAATGGTTCCAAATATTTGTTCTATTTAGTGTCAATCATTTGTTTGCACACACATCTTTGATAGAAATATGTGGAAAGTTGGATAAATCAAACACTTAAATCAAATTTAGATGTGTGATATTTCGTTTGACTTTATTTCCTCTCAAACTTCTTCAGCCGAACGAAATATCATATCCAACTTTACACATATTTCTATCATACTCTCAGATTCACAAAAATAATCTCTTCGCCATTCATGTTCGAAATATCGCTATCTAACAGTTTTATTTGTAAACAGTTGAATGGTTTTAAGCATCCTTTTTAAACACTAACAATCTAGTCTCGGTATAGATTTAAAGCGGTTCAAACATTGTTAATCACCACTACTCATTCTATTTAACGTTCCTCAGTAGTTAGCACAGTTGTTTCAAGTATTGCTCTGCATCTCTAATAATTCAATTAAAATGTCGTTTGCTTAAACTCAGTTTAAATGTCAAACAATTCTATTTGACCCATTGATAAAACCTTATCAGGTGCTTCCACTCCAGACCAGAGGGGACGCGGAAGCAATGGCAAAGAAGGGTTACTCCGCATTTCCCAAAGATCCAGCATTACTTGAACATCATCAGATTATTTACAGTCATAAATATGTCAGTCGTTGAGATGGGGAGTCTTACCCCTTTACTGAGATGCAGTCGGTGTATTTTACAATTCCAGCCACATGGGCTGGTTTAGGACTAGAGTGAGATTTCGAGTTTGTATTCACCAAGATCATTATCATCAACTTCATTTGTAATTTTTTTTCATCATCACTTTCATTTATTATTAATCTCATTGTTATAACAGTGGCTAATATGAAATAAGACTATCATCATATCTACTGTTTTCTATAAGAGGTTTTCAATTCACTTATCGCCACTGGGGCGCCTCTACATATAAATAGTCTGAGTCTTTCAAAAAGATCGACGTGTGTGCGTGGGCGATGTAAATAATGAAAATATCAACGTCACTTTGGATAGAAAAAAAAGCACAAACAAAAACGGAGAAATAATAATAAAAAAACCCAGAAAAGCGAAGCCTAATGTTAGTGGCCAAGTAATACAAATCGGAAAAATAAGAAAGAAAAAAAAAAAAAAAAAAAAGAAAAATAAATGATTCTGAATTATCGCTAAGCCGAAAGAAGTGATGAATGGCAGATGTAGAGTGGAAGAAAGGGGGAATTTGATACGAACAAACGATTGTGGTCACAAGTTGATGGATTAGCAGGGCAGCGTCAACACTGACCTCTGAAGATGTCGTGTAAGTAGGCCTATTTGTTTAGCCTATGAAACAACATTAACTGACAATTCGCTCTTCTGTATCTCCTTATGATTTCTTTAATTTAACTACATAGGTTGGAGATCTACGTCTTTCTCACTCAATTTAACTGTTCGCATTTATCTTTGACTGATATACTTCGTATCTACCCGACGACTAGTGGCGATGTTCGGATAAAAACTACTAATTCATTATCAATTTGAAAAAAAAAAAAAAAAAAAAAAAAAAAAAAAAAAAAAGAAAAAAAAAGATCCCTGCTCCTGTTCTCATACCAATCAGTTCATTCGTAATGATAACTTATTCCGGAAAAATGGCATCTGACTGGTTTCTATTTATGATAGTCTGATTTTACTGCGTGTTCGGGGTTATTTTACGCCTAAAGGTTAGAAAATTTTATGTTTATATTTTTTCTATAGTTGTTACTTCAGAGTATTTTTGTGAACTTAATAGCTACTCAGGGAGTAATTGCAAAGAAGGGGTACTACCAAATCTCCAGAACTCGAGTCTCACTATCAGATGCGGTTTAGTGCCGGAGTGGGTGGGTACATTCTGAAACGTAGAGTCAGCATATTCGTAATCCAACTGACAGGGCGGGCCAAAATAGGCAATATCACCCAAACACTCTACACAAATCATGATAAGCTTCATCCTTTAAGATGTAGTTTTATTTTCTGTCAGATGATTACATATTTTCTTTCTTTTTATATTCGTACACATACAATTACATTCATAGATTAATAGAAACAACATGTATTTACCCATCAACTCAGTTCGAGTAGGATGCAACACAAGGTCAATTTTTAAGGGGAGCTTAACTGGATTGAATTTAGAGTTTTCCTTCTACCTAGACTGGTTGCTATTTTAAGTTTAAAGAAACCAGCCTGCCCTACTATTTATCCAACGTTGAAGGGAGACTAGTGAGATTCATACCTTTCCCAAGAGTATTAGAGCTATATGAAATGCAAACATCCTTATGTAGGATTTGAACTCAAATTGCTGAGAACATTTCCTCCGATGATAACCATTACACCACAAGGACCTCCACATTTAACACACACACAGTGTTTGTGTGTGTATATCAAATATTTCTAACATTTTTTATATATTAGAAATGTTAAAAAATTCACCTATGTATCCTAAACAGATGAAATGTGCACTTTGTTCCGTTGTTGAACAGTATTGTATTTGTCGCTGCCTCCCAGACAGGACTTGACACAAGGTCAAAAGACTGAAGGCCGATTTAAGTGGGGATAAAGGGGAGGGGAAGGTCGGGAACGAGCCGAGACTCAAACCCTGCTGATCTGTGCTGCTCATCGACTCACTAAGTGCAATGTGGCTCTAATGAGGCAAGCAATTTCACGAATCCAAATTTGGATCCGGGCACGTATGCTGGGTTATAGCTTAGTGCTATACATAGGGGACAAAGATTGCAGCTCGCCCACCCGAAGGTGGCCCAACCGAACTTGGGGGCCTTTCAGCCTAGAATCTGCCATTCATTGATTGATACCCCATCCGACACGAATGCCAGACGGCCCAGCCAAAAGGCCAGGTAAGTATGTTGTTGAACAGTATATATAAAAAGTGTATCAGGTGTTTCATAGGTTTGATTTCAAAGTTTTCCTTCTAATTAGACCGGTTACATTAACAAGGTAAGGGTCCAGTTTGTCCTAATATTTACCCACTGCTAAAGAGAATATATTTAGATTCATTCATTTTCTAAGGGTATAAGTGCTATGTTAAATGCTAACTGCCTCGTCTCGAATTTGAACTCGGGTTGCATATTTCAAGCCATTGCAATACTAGCGTCTCTTGTCGATATATGTAAATTAGTAAATCTATTTTTCATAATCTTATTAGTTTTCTGTCTAAATCTCATTTACTCATCTACTTCCCAACCAACCTGTTTTAATTATATAGAGGATTGCCCGCAATTTTCCACTTTTTTTTGTTTAATTTTTTGAAATTTAAAATTCCGTAAAAATGTGTTTGAATAAAGGGCAACAAAATGAAATGACAGTTAAGACCGAATCAGGAAGTTGTTGCACGGTTGCCAAAGTATTTAACAGAAAACATGGAACGAACGTCACACCGAGACAAAACATCTTATTTGTGTATTATCCATTAAGAGAAGAACTTTTAGTTATTCTTTTTAGCCAACATTAAAATAACCCAAATAGTGGAATTAGAATCCACAGTTTAATAGGTCTATACAATAATATATACATAAGCCAAAATAGTGTGGCGAACCAGTCATTCATCAGATGAATGAAGTAAGCTAAGGTTTCGGTGCAAAAGCGTCATCACCACAAACAGAGCAACACTTTCATATATCAGATTTTGACATTTCCGTCACGTCGAGGTAATGTTAGATCAAAATGCTGCCTCTTCCTATTATCCTTTTTGGCTATCAGTTTTTCAACTACGAAGTGTTAATTCAGTTACATAAGATGTGAATTAACTAACACGATAACACACTGAACGATAAATGAAATTTTTCGTTATATACGTACATAAAAACTACGTTAATAATTTATGATTTGGTTTGGTTATATGGCATATCAAACATTGTAGGCTATTTAATGCCAAATCCTTTTACATTAAATATGATTTCTAAACTCACAAACACAAATCTGGCTGCTCAGCAATACAGCAATTACGACATCGGTTCTGCCTCACGCAATTGTTAGTTATAATTCCTATCTTAGAAAGAGAGTATTGGAGAGAGAGGGAGAGAGAGAGTAGTGAACTAAGAATGAATTTATTGATTCGGCTTGCCTGCTTACCCACGCGTGATAATGGAGGTTTCTTTCAGTTCGTGTGATCCACGCCAAATTCTTGAACAAAGGTAGACAGGGGTATTAATATGTAGATGAAAAAAAAAAAAAAATACGTCACCACTTTTATGATATGCAGTAATTAAATTAAGGAAAATAAATGAAAGTGTTTCCCTGCCATATTTATCGGGAAAAGATTGCGAATAATTAAGAACTCTGCACACAAAAAACCCAACTTTTCTTTGAAAATAAACGTATGCCTATTATTTCACCCTCTCGTGTGTGTGAGTATATATATATTTATTAATACAATAACTCCTGACCAAACAGCTGTGTTGCTTACAACAAAGCTGTCATTTGATGACGACTTGGATGCAGTGGTGCTGTCGGGCCAGATTCATCATCACTAATCAAGACCACCCCCAGCAGTACCTCACGATACCATCAGTTTTTGGTTTGTCGTCTTTGTGGGAATGACATATCTATATTTATGCAATTAGAGCTTATTCTGTATTATGTTGTTCTTATTTTCTAATGGTCAAAGTTCAAGATTTGTCAGGTATATGGAGGCCAAGGTAGTATTAAAACCAAGCCAACTGATTTCGATAGAAATAGTGTGTGTGTATATATATATACATACACAAGTCGCGCTGACAGCACAGATTTTCCTGACTCTCTATCCGTCTCTATCATCCATCATTCCTTTCAGGTCTTCCAAAAAACATCTGATTGCCCAGAGCTGATGGATATAAGTTCTTGGAAATCGACCAACATTGGCACGTCCATGCGTAGAGGTCCACTGAAATTTCACACGTGTCTTGTTCGTCTTACTTCCCATCACAAAAACCATCCAAGTAAGTTGCCATGCAGCTATTTTGTGGGGCTTTGATGAACATTATATCCATCAATACGCACACCTCAAGTTTAAGAATAAAAAAAAAAAAAATAGACGACTCAGAACTTTCCCGTTGTCAATCTTCAAATGAGCTCGGTTTTCAACAGATGTTCTATACAAGCTCACCTGAGGATTGACAAGGTGAAACAGAGTTGTTAGCGTTCACCCTGTTTTAATTATATCTTATTTTATACTCGAAACACTTTGTCATATTGCTGAGCATTCTTGTGAGCAGAGCACTGTATAACTTTAACGGATTAAAAACGTTTTTAACGTTAAGTTTTGATCTCACTCACACGATATTCATTACGCATATCGCCGAATATGCATACATGTTTTTCCTCTTTCTAAGACAATCTGCATTTTGTACTTCTGGGTTAATTTACGGGCCCATTTGGACAAGCAGGCGTGTGCGGGTCGCAAATTATTTCTTTCTTTCACATTGCATTTTCTGAGAAAATTTGATAATGCGGCTGAGAATAAATAAAGGCCTTATCAATCGAGGGCGCATTTTCAAAACGAACAAAGTTAGATAAAAATTAAAAGAGCTAAAATGAATGAAAGCTTCTAAACACTAACAACCCAACTAAGGTTTAATTTGATAATTCTCTATGTATATTTAGTATTACTTTTAAATAAACACATCCAAACAATTTTTATAAAATGATTAACTTCAAAAACAAAAAAAATATTAGAATTTTATTTTTATTGAAACATCAAAACAACCAAAATGGATATTATCAGTTATTGTTTATTACAATCATGCATATATTTTCGACGTTCCATGGCAAACATTTTTGTAAACTTCTTTGTCTACAAGAATCACTTGTTTGCACAGTTATATTTTATCAAGATATCCTACCCAGTACTATTTATATACAATTATTTGGTGAAACTATTCCCATTTAATAATAGTCTACAGTATTGAAATTGTAGCTTGAAATAAATTTCTACTCCTTTCTTAAAATGAACTTGCACAAATGTATTCAAAGGGTATGTATTATGAATAGCAATGAGTATCATCCAATAGATAAGATGAAATATTGCTTAAGAATTTGGCAAGAGGAAGCACTATTTACTGTTGCCCTTTTTGCCAGAAAACCAATACTGATGGATTCTTTTATGTTCCTGAAGACTGGTAGGATAACCTTCTTTACCGACTGCAACGTCTGGAAGTTTTTCTTTACCAGTCTCAATGTGTTTTCATTCCATGGGCTGTCTTTGTGTCACAGGTTCTTTGAGGCAAAACCATGTTGCCCCCGGAACTTTTTCTTCGCCGATTTCTTCATTTCTACCCTATGGACTATCTTTTCGAAGTATGTTCATTGTAAGTAAAGTAAAGTTAGCGACCATAGTCGAGGGTGACCCGAAGGCTCCCTTTTCGATAGCTACTACACCAAGGTGTAGGGGAGGGCGCTACTCCATTCCCAGGATTGCTCCACTTTACCCTTGAACCGTACCTTATAATGCTGAGTGTTAAGCAAGGTGGTATCAAGAACCATTTTTAAAGTCTTTGGTATGACTCGACCTGGGATTGAACCCAGGTCTCCCGGGCCATTGGCGAACACTCTAACCGCTGGGCCAATGTTCGTTGTAGCAAACCCATATTTAAGCCATTAGGCAACTTTTGACAAAAATCATGCTTCTCTGTATACATCACAATTCTTCTATAAATTTCAGATCCTTCGCACTTCTCAGCCACAAAGATTTAATGACAGACTTCTGATTTGCTGGCATTTTGTTTAACCTCAAAACATTTTATAGCGGTTAAAATCATTTCTACTATAAAAAGTTCCAAACTATACATTACCTATTTATGGTAAAAATTCTGAAAAACAATTTGCTTTATATAAACAGTCCCGTTAATGTAAAAACCGTTGAATCACCGCAGTTGAGATTTTTAGGGCTGTATCTATCTATGGACAATACTGAGTGTGAGTCATTTAGTAACTAACTATTTAATATACTATTTACCAACCCCTCCGCCCGGGCAGGATATGACATAAGGTCAATTTTTTTAAGCGGTGTTTTACTGGTTTGAATTCAGAGTTTTCCTTCTCCTAGACTAGTTGCCTTACCAAGGCTGAAGAACCAGTCTGTCCTACTATTTACCCATTGCTGGAGGGAGAATTATTGGATGCATACCTTTCCCGATTGTATTAGTGCTATGTGAAATGTAATCAGTCTCGTCCAGGATTTGAACTCGAGTCGCCGTGTCCATTTCCTACAACGATAACCATTACACCACGGGCACCTCCTAACTAAGTATTTAATATCATTCTGAAATATTTCAATAGTAATGATAATAGCAGTGGCTTTAGAACTGGTGGATCGGATTCAGATACCAAATCGAATCTTGTGTAAATCCTGACAGTATCTTTGAAATGTGGTAAGATGCATGAAAAACTTTGTTTTTTAATTTGTTGATATGTTATAGTAAGTTTAGACGTGCTTCTATATATTTTTGGTAAATGATCGAAGTCCATTTATTCTTGAAAGGTAATCGATTAGAATGGAGCATACCTGATAAAAATCCATCCATCCAAAAGCCATGCAGACACAGCTTTCTGCTGGAGTTGTTACCCACCACCAATAAATCAAGTCTTTCATTCAGACATTAGAATACGCTAATCTAAACTATCAGTCTTTTTAAATGTTTAATAATAGGATACAAATTCAAAAGCAACATTGATAAAATATAAGAAATCAGCAGCAGCCAATATAAGGAAGCAAAATCAAAACACAGAAACTCAGATTAGAATGGATTAGTTTGGAGGTGCCCGTGGTGTAATGCTTATCGTCGTAGGAAATGGACACGACGACTCGAGTTCAAATCCTGGATGAGACTGATTGCATTTCACAAAGTACGAATACCCTTGGGAAAGTTATGAATCCTATAATTCTCCCTCCAGCTATAGGTAAATAGTAGGGTAGAGAAGGTTCTTCAGCCTTGGTGAGGCAACTAGACTATGAGAAGGAAAACTCAGAATTCAAACCTGTTAAACTCCACTTAAAAAAAAATTAACCTTGTGTCATTTCCTGCCCGAGCAGAGGGGTTGGGTACATAGGATTAAAATAGATTAGTTAACATTTAAAACATCCCATTTTAAATGTATAGCTATGCATTTTTGTGGTCTGCTGAAGGTCGTTTGTTCTTGGAAGAATACCAAATCACATCTGTACAAGGGCACACATAATCAATCCCTCTATCTGGTATAAGTAAAGTAGGCGACCATAGTCGAGGGTGACACAGAAGGCTCCCTTTTCGATAGCTTACTACACCAAGGTGTAGGGGAGGGCGCTACTCCTTTCCCTGGATTGCTCCACTTTACCCTTGATCCGTACCTTATAATGCTGAGTGTTAAGCAAGGAGGCGTCAAGTACCATTTTTTGAGTCTTTGGTATGACTCGACCTGGGATTGAACCCAGGTCTCCCGGGCGATTGGCAAACACTCTAACCGCTAGGCCAATAGCCGCACTATATTACCCAAGTCCAATACAAATCACGGGGGGAGGGACTCAGATGACAAATCTATGTGCCCAACTCAGCAGGAGCTCCCTTAAGAGCCAATATGAGACCCCCTGGAATTGTGCGACCGCTAGCTATTCTAATTTCAGTTACACCAACGAAGACCAAAGCTACAATCCATATAGAAGACACCAATCAAAAAATAGGAAGAATATAATAGAAATGTAATGCTTTTTTTATTTCAAAAGTAATCCCATGCGAATTTATTATAGAAAAAAAGGGATAATCGAAATTATGGCAAAATCCAGAAAATTTTATATGATAAAGCAAAGGGCTTGATGACCAAGCTAGACTGACTTTGAAGAAAGGCTGATTTTCTGACTTCGAAATACTAGAAATATGTGGACAGATAAGTTGTGAAGCGTATACGCAAGAATCGCTTAAACGACCTGAAAGGCTTAATAAAGTAAGTAAAGTAAAGTTGGCGACCATAGTCGAGGGTAACCCGAAGGCTCCCTTTTCGATAGCTACTACACCAATTTGTAGGGGAGGGCGCTACTCCATCCCTGGATTGCTCTACTTTACCCTTGATCCGTACCTTATAATGCTGAGTGTTAAGCAAGGAGGCATCAAGTACCA
Source organism: Sepioteuthis lessoniana (assembly GCA_963585895.1). Classification (NCBI taxonomy): domain Eukaryota; kingdom Metazoa; phylum Mollusca; class Cephalopoda; order Myopsida; family Loliginidae; genus Sepioteuthis; species Sepioteuthis lessoniana. The sequence continues at coordinate 42,505 of CAUZXS010000619.1, forward strand.
TTTTTTGAGTCTTTGGTATGACTCGACCTGGGATTGAACCCAGGTCTGCCGGGCCATTGGCGAACACTCTAACCCCTAGGCCAATGTCCGGTATAAAGGCTTAACAGATGAATAATATTACATGGAATTTGATTAGAAAGACTTTTTAAAAGCAACACACAAGAAAGTACCAAGTAAGAAACCTCCGGTCCATCATGACATACATGGATCCTAGTTAAAAAAAAAAAAAAAAAAAAAAAAAAAAAATCACGTTCATTCACAACCAATTGCTCCAGAAAATAAGTAAATGCCAAGAAGAAACCAGCAGACTCAAATGGATGACGAGAGGTCAAAAAACTACCCTGATCCAGAAAGATCCTCAAAAAGGAACTATCTCAACAAATATAAACTGCACAAATAAAAGAAATACGTAATTTCTTCTTTTGTGTGCCACAGGGGAACCAAAGGAAAAGATGACCGGCTTTGTATAAATCAGCACATCCCAAAGAGGTTAAAACAAGGTGGGAAATGTAACCATTATATGCATAAACAACAAAATAGGTTTAGATGTAGTTCTGCAACCTCGGGTTATCATCATGTCGTACCACAGATATCCTTGATCCTCTCTCACCACTTCTCCCTATCGTTCATCGCCTCCGGCAGGTCTTCAGGACAACATCTCGCATCCTCACATAGCTGCTGTATGTATGTTCGAGCTGGTCGTTCTGCTTTTGCTCGGCTGTATGTGGGGGTCCATAGGAGTACATCACTTATGAGCTCGTCTCTGCTTCTCCATCAGTGTCCTGCGTGTGTGTTTCGTCTAACTTGGATAGTTTGTGCTGGGAGGCAGGTGACCGTATAGTTGGTGCCTTGTTGGGTGTTGCCGCCAGGACTTGTTCAGTATTGCTCCTAACATTCTTGTGTAATTGCCGTCTAGCTTCGTCTTCAGCCGTTTTGTCAGCGTCCAAGTGGTGCATCCATATAGAAGTATCGACACGACCGCCACCCGTAAGAGACGGCGTTTCATTTTATCGGTCAGGTTTGATTTCCATATGATCGATAGCTTATCGATAGCTGTCCATGCCTTCGTTAGCCGCGTGACGATATCTTTTTCGGTTGATGAGACACTGCTTCCTTGGTAGATGAATTTGTCTACCAATTTCAGAGAGGTTCCCTCTCGTGTGGAGATGTCACCTGCTTGATTAAAGCACATATATTCAGTTTTGTATGCATTGACATAGAGGCCAATGCTTACAGCGGCTCATTCCAAACTATGCAGTAGTGTTTCGGCTTGGTTGGGCGTATTTGCCAGTATCGTTATGTCATCGGCGTAGTTGGGTTATAGAAGATCAAAAAATGTACAAAATATCCGGCAAAGTCTAGCAGTCGGTGGATGAACTCTAACAGAGGTGCAAATTCAAAGAGGCATCTTCCAAGGAGACACTATCCCCTGCTATTTGTGATAATAATGAAACTTCAGTTATATAACAAGGAAATTCACAAAGAGCCCGTAAATTTACAAAATCACAGGGAAACATCAATTACCTCATGTACATTGATAGTGTTAAAGATATTTGCCAAAAACGAAAAAAGGACTAGAGATCTAGACACAAACAAAAGGAATATACAGCTAGGATATAGGAATGGAATTTGGCATTGAGAAATAGGCCTTGTTGATAATACAAAGAGCTAAGAAATGAACAACGAAAGGAATTAAACTGCCAAATCAGGAAACCACCTGAAGGCTTCGAGAGAAGGAAAATTCCAAATACTCCGGAATATTAGAAGAGGTCATCAAATATGTGAAACAAAAGAAGCTTTGAAGAAAACTTCTCCGAGTTAAGCTCTACAGCTGAAATCTCATCAAAAGAATAAACATTAGGGTAGTATCTCTCGTAAGATACTCTGTGCCATTCTTAAAATGTATTAGGGGAAGGACTTAGACAAATGGACCAAAGGACATATGAATTGATGACTGCCCAACCCGAGAGATGAAAAAACAGACTGTATGTTAAGGGAAGAGCTACATACCTGCATTAAGCATTGCATCGATGCATAAATTAAGGCATTTGAGGACTACATTAAAAAGAACCAAGAAATATTAATTACAACGACTAGTAACAGCATGGGCAACATAACAGAAAAATTGCAGAAAACAAAAAGTGTCTAAATAATTTAAGTGACGAAAAGGCAAGATTGCATACGAGAAGACATGGCTACGAAAAGGAAACCTCAAGAGGGAAATAACCTTAATAGCAACTCAAAACAATGCTCTATGGATCAATTAGGTTAAAACTAAAACTGATTACATGTAACAGAATAACAACTGTGGATCATGAGTAGGCAGAAGAAACGAATGCAGCAAACGAGTATAAAACATTACTGCATGGGGATAGGGATCCACTAAGAACTATGCAAGGGAGTAAAATTCGACTATAATATCTAAGTGTATAGGCACAAAACAGAATCTATCCCAGAAAGTAAGACACGAAGTTCTGCGTGATTTTGAGTTCAATCAGATCACCTTATGCAGGCCAGAAAACCAGATGTACAGTTAATTAATAAGAAAAAGAGATCTTACCATCAGGTGGATTCTCCCGTTACGGCGAAGCCAAAGTGAAAAAGGAAAACAAAATATAGTCCAAATGTGGAATTTGCTTGGGAACTAAAGCACAATGGAATATGCAGGTAATGGTGTTACCGACTGTAATTGGTGCGCATGAAACAGTCCCCAAGAGCTTGGAAGGAGCATGGTGGAATCAGAAATCAAATGAAGAACCAAGACCATTTTGACCATAGCATTGTTAAGATCAGCGAGAATATTCAGAAAAATTCTCAAGATCTGAAGAGACTAGCAGCCAAGGCTGGTGGAAAAAACTAAAGAGTGAAATGCTAATAATAAAACAACGAAACATGGATGGATGGAAATTATACGAATTGTTGGATATAGTATGTTTTTCATGTATGATTGAAAGTGCATTTATTCACCCTCTCTGCCACAGGCAGTAAGAGGTACAAGGTCCGTTTCAAGCTTAGGATAACTGATTTCAATCCAGAGTTTTCTTTCTCTAGAGTGGTTACCCAATCAAGGCTGTACAGGAGAAAGATGGATTCATGCCTTCTCAAGGGCAGGGAAGTTTCGAAATTCTTAATTGTTTTTCATAGTATTCTTTTATATACTTACAATTATTTGAGAGATGCATGTCGATTAAGCCATTTGATATTTTTGACTTATCACAATTCTATTAATGCTACACTTCCACTCATTAATTCATCGGACGATTCAGTTCTTGTCTTAACTCTGGTATTCTCGTTTTCAACAAAAAGATTGAACCCCCACCCCATTCAAGTCAATTGTCTGTGATTTATTGCAGTAAAGTTAACCAGAACTGATATATTGTGTTTATTTCTCACAATTCTTTGTAAACAAAGACTTTCCCCTCCTTATTTGATTGACAATAGAAATTACGCATCTGTCGGAAAATTAAACATTACATTAACATATTCCTAAGACGATCATATTTTGTAGATAGAAAAAAGAAACTTTACATATAAACTCCTGTCTCCTCTAGAGTAACTAAAACTACGCTAGAAATGCCAAATTATGTCTGCTAAATGTTCAGCAGAAAACTTTCAAAACAAAGTTCTACTTATTCACTTACTAAGAAAGAATCCAAGATTAAGCTTGCTACGTGTCTGGCTCTAATTTCTAATTTCCTACAGCTGCCAAAGTTTGGTGTCCAAATCAAAGCCTGATTTTTAAAGCTCACTCTATTCCATTCAAATCTAATAAGAAACTTGTATTGTTAATATGCAAAGTTAATTTTTGAAAGGGCATTGGGAACTTTAAATTATTTTCTGTCGTTTACAAAATTTTTTTTTTATTCCCAACTATAACCTAACAAAAACAGATTGTAATAGCAAGGTGTCTATTACTTCAATATACTTAAAATATACTTGACTATAACCATTTGTTTGCACGTTTATGGTTTCAAGTATTCTTCTCAAATATCAATTTATACATAATTTTGTTTTAACCTAACTAATCCTATTTAATGATTTGCAAGCAATTTCATGGTTTCAAGTAAATAAAACCGTCTCGGCCGACCACGGAGTAAAAATCAAAGAAAAAGAAAAGTGGGATAGGTAAGACCTTACTAGAGAACTATAGAAAAAAAGCCACAGAACATGAAAGTGACGGTGGTAACAGCTCTCAGGGATATTCCGCATTTCCCTAAGCTCCAGCATTATTGGAGACTCACCATCAGATTGTCTAGTGTCATAGGCAGGACACTCGTTGGCGGGGCCTTACTCCTCTGCAGAGATGCAGTCGGTGTATTCTACATCTCTAGGTGACTGGGCCACCAATCAATGTTGATAATCGGTCAACGATCAAGGAAAAAAAAAAAAAAAAAAAAAGTGTCGCCCGTCGTTTACGGTAGATTTTCCTTTAAAAAACTAAAATCTTAGCGTAGCAGAGTAGACGAGCATGCAAGATTCCCGTGTATGAAAGACACCGTTTTATGCCGTAACAGTTATATTCAAGTTGTTATTTCGTTGATAAAGTTCTATTGTCAAAATAAAATATAAACAATACAGATAAAGAAAATTCCCTGCATTATCTAAAAATAGATAAAAGTTAATCACGATAGTTTTGTGTACGTAACAAATCAGCGAGGAATTGGAATTGTCTCCATCTCAACAATCACATATAATGCAGCGATACATACTAAGTTTAGTTTAGTATAACAGATCCTCCATTTAAGCAGGGCTGAGAGTTTACTGTTTCCCCAAAAGAGGGGTTGGAACTTTTCTGAAAAGGGTGTTCTGGGTATGTTACTATAGTGCATCTCATTGTGTAGTTTCAGTGTGGGTGGGTGTGGAGTACTATTTAATTGGCTTCATTTCCAGGTCCACCCTGACCCAGAGTAATAGTAACTCTGAGAATCACATCAATGTTTTATATCTTTTAGAAAATAATTCACACTCGATAGGACCCGGCTGTAAAAAAAAAAAAATACACAATACGATATGCAAACGTATTTTGAAAGACATTCCAGACATTTAGGCCGTAAAAAGTCAAACTATAGCGCGAAACTATCAGACAAGCCTCCTAACCCGTGCTCTACGAAATGCTCTTATGCGCATGTGCTCGATGAAAAGCTCTTATCTGCTCTAATTGACACATACAATTCTCCAAGTTTAACTTCATCTCACGGCAAGCCAAAGGACGAGTAGATAATGTGACTAAAAATATTCCAAATGACAAGCTGAGAGCCTGTTTTTCTTGAAAATTAACAATCGAAATTCTATTTGTCAGGGTTTGAAAAATGACCTACGGAAACATCGAGGAGATTTCAATTTACTTCTGACTCATATGGTAACAGTTATAGATCAACAGTAAGGAAATCACCAACTCCAGTATAGTGGGATGAATTTTTATATTTAGCCAGTGAAACGAGGCCTTTCATCTCCAAAGTCACATGATATAGATGCTGTTTATAGCCGATTCGCACTAATTTGGGAGATAACGATATTTTTAGTTTCTCTAAAATAATTGGCAGTGACTAGTGTTGATATTTAATCAATTTTTGCTCAAAGCGTTTGAGTGGAAACCGGATTAGCACTGTTGGGCAAACTGTGGCTCGCTGCACTGTTCTGCTCGATCCATGGGAGCCTTTAAAAATTAAACACTTGCTCTTGAATAAAGACTGAATTCTTTTGATTTTAAAAGATGCAGCCCTTTGATAATTCATAACCCAGTGATGCGGCCCACCAACCAAAATGTTTGCCCACCCCTATATTAGCAGATTCATCGGGTTAATATGCAAATAAAATAAAAGTTCATTGATAAGATAAAGCCACCAATATTTTTGTTTACATTTTTCTCGATTATGTAAACAAAGAAAGAAGTGTCGTTTTGGGATTTAGATGAACGCATGTCTCTTTGTGCGATTATTATAAACGGACAGAAGAAAAAAAAAACAAAAACAAAACTGACTGACATCAATAACAATGGAATTTAACCTCTCAGCCAATCCTGACCAAATTAGATGGTTGGTTGGTTGAGTTTTATGGCATATCAGTCTTTGGAGGATATTTAAAGCCAAATCTATTTTTTAAACAAATAATCAGTTCTATTTCAAATAATTCAGTTCAGCATAAGTACAGTTTAATTGTCAAAAACATTTCTATTTCAAGCTCTTCAATTTGGACAAACAGTTCTAATTCAGCTACTTCATCTTAGTATAAGTATAAATTTTCTTTACACGGTTAAATGTCAAAACAGTTCTCTATTAAACACTTCAGTTTAGCGTAAGTACAATTTCAATGTCAAAAACACTTCCATTTCAAACAATTTAGTTTGGCATAAGTACGCAGTTTAAATGTCAAAGACATTTCTATTTCAAGCTATTCCGTTTAGTCAAATAGTTCTAATTCAAACAATTTAGTCCAGCATAAGTATGCAGCTTAGTTCTATTTAACCCATTGATAGAACTATCAGGAGATACCATTCCGGGCCACAGTGGACCTGGGAGCAATGGCAATACAGAGATGCTCCGCATTCCCCAAAGTTCCAGCATCACTGGGACTTCACCATCAGATGGTTTAGTGTCATATCCAGGACACTCACTAGTGGAGGGGTCTTACCCCTCCACAGAGAAAGAGTCGGTGTATTCTACAGCCACAGCCCACTGGGCAAGAATTAGATGGATGTATATTAGTAATTAGATATAAATCTGGATTGCTCCACTTTACCCTTGATACGTACCTTATGTTGCTGAGTGTTAAGCAATGAGCTATCAAGTACCATTTTTAAAGTATTTGGTATGACGCGACCTGGGATTGAAACCAGGTCTCCTAGACCATTGGCGAAATTTCGAATAATTATTTCTATTTTATTATAATCATTTCTTTGCCAACAGTTATATCGTTTCAATTAACTGAAAGTAATCCTCAGTAAACAATAATAAGTTTAAATAAGTATTCTTACAAATAATTTACAGTTATATGGTATCAAGCATTCCTATCGAATACCACTAATTTTGAAGCTGATTTATTTGACCTATAAATGGGAGTACCAGGTACTGCTATTCCGGACCCGAGTTTAATCGCAATGAACGTGTACTTCACTCTCCTGGATCTTTCAAAATGACGTTTCCTGATCGTCGAGGTTCTTGCAATCACCCTTGTACAGCTATGAATATTACCAAAGACCGCTGTTGTAACATGAACCCAACGGATTCAAGAGTCTTCAGATGAATACTAAACAAGGTATGTAATATCGGAAGAGTGTTAAAAGTATTTACAAGTTTTTGATATGAAATCGTGTCATTTGTTTCTCTTATCAAAAAAAGCTACATCAGGATCTGGTGAAACAGACTGAATATATAAATTTTCCATTCATGCTTAATGCTCAGCACTTTTCGTCTTTTTGAAATAATTATGCCTTTTTGTTCGCAAATTTCTTTTAGGTTTAAATTCTTGCTGTATATGACAAACCTTCTCAAGAGACAAGTACAGTCATGTTAGAATTAAACATTGAAAACATTTCAGTGCATAACCTCCAGTAGTAGTGTATTGTATATAATGGCTGGCACCTGACAGAAAAAAAAATTCATTTCTTTGTCTGATAACGATTTTGATATTCTCACATGGGGGTGGAGGGGACTAATATATCTGTATACGTATGAGCGTATATATGAAATTTCTCCCTTCTTTCCTTCTATCTCTCAAGCACACAAAAGAGAAAATCGAAATTCTTGGCCGCAGTTGGAACCTTCCGGTAACTACTTCAAGAATTTATATATATATATATATAAAAAGAACGTACAAGCTTTGTACAAATCTTTTGTTAGTATTTTCTATGAATTTGTAACTTTTCTTTAACGTAAGTACTATTTTGTGTTTCTCCTCTTGGTTCTTTTCTCTTTTATTTACTTTCTTACACTCTAATTAGGTTGACCTGGTATTTGACGTGACTATTTACCTGCATCATAATAGACTTTTCAGTACCTAATGGCTTCCTGTTTCCAGTTATTCATTTCTTAAACCTTTTTTTTTTTCTGGATTCGCTTGATTTTAGTACTGAAAACGTATTAATATTAAAAAAAAAAAAATAATGAAGAACTAACATCTTCAAATGAATTCTAGTTTAATATATGGAGATTTTATTTAAAAAAAATAAAAATAAAAAAAAAAATAAAATCAGAACATGTATTTCTACTTGCCTTATTCCAAACCTAAATGGCAAGATTTAAGTATACACCAGAATTTCTGCTATCCAATGGGTGAAAGATAGGGACTTTAGTTGTGACGGCGAGTCGAGAACGCAGATGCATCAGTCGGTTGAAAACATTCCGAATTATTTTGAACAAACAGAGAAAGATCAGGAGAAAAAGTAAGTAAAGAGAAACTTAAGAGAAAGAACAAGAAAAGACAAAGAGAATAATATGAAACAGAAATATACATTTAAAAACAATTGAAGGGATAATGTAAGTTTATCTAATTAAAGAAGAAAAAATTAAATGCCTCTTTTTATAACAATATATTTTCAAATTACTTTGTGGTGAAACGAGTTATGACACTTTATAACGTGTGTGTGCGTTTGTAAATATTTTTAAACGTCGCATCAACCAAAAAGGACATCGACACGAGGTTAACGAAAGCATGGACAGCTATCAATAGGCTATCGATTATATGGAAATCAGACCTAACCGATAAAATGAAACGCAGTTTCTTCCAGGCAGCGGTCGCATCGATACTGCTATATGGATGCACTACATGGACTCTAGCAAAACGGCTGGAGAAGAAGCTAGACGGTAATTACACAAGAATGCTCCTCTTAATCTTGAACAAGTCCTGGCGGCAACACCCCACAAGACACCAACTGTACGGCCACCTGCCTCCTCTCACGAAAACTATTCAAGTTAGACGAACCAGACATGCAGGACACTGCTGGAGAAGCAGGGACGAACTCATAAGTGATGTACTCTTATGGACCCCCACACATGGCCGTGCAAGAGCAGGACGACCAGCACGAACATACATTCAGCAACTATGTGAGGATACAGGATGTTGTCCTGAAGACCTACTTGAGGCGATGAACGATAGGGAAAAGTGGCGAGAGAGGGTCAGGGATATCTGTGCTACCAGCACGACATGATGATAATGATGATGATATATAAAAAAAAATGTATGAAAAAAAAAAAAAATCCTGGAAGAGCAGGTTAAAATGTAAAATAAAATGGTTCACATACCCAACTTTGGTTACCCAATTACGATTAGTTTCGGTAATTTGGCGGGGTGAATTAAATTGCAATCTTCAAGTGCAAGGAGGGAATGCCCCGGACATCTTTTTTTTTATTTTAGGATGAAGTCTTGGTCCCTCGGGATAAAATCATTGCATTCTAATCTCCGCTGAAAGTACAGACGCAAAAGAAAGAGGCATGAAACAGATGTTATTTCACTTATTCATTCACAGAATTGTTTCTCAATTTTCTAAAAGTCTTAATAAATAAATAAAACGATCATTTCCTTCACGGTTGGGCTGAAAAGCTTTCTACATTCTCTTATTATAATAATACTTGTTACTGTTAAGCTTATTGAAGAGCATTGCTTTTTTTTAGTGTTGCAATTCTGAGTAAATCATCCCTTTAGATTTGTCATCGCAATCATCTATTTGTAAAATCCTGACTTATTACTATAGAGACAAAACATTCTTTTAATTTATGTTTTAGTATTTACGAACCAGACATGCAAGACACTGCTGGAGAAGCAAGGACGCGCTCATAAGTGATTTACTCCTTTGGGCCCCCGCATATGGCCAAGCAAAAGCAGGACGACCAGCTCGAACATACTTACAGCAGCTATGTGAGGATACGGGATGTAGCCCTGAAGACCTGCCAGAGGCGACGAATGAGGGAGAAGTGGCGAGAGAGGGTCAGGGATATCCGTGCTAGCGGCACGACATGATTTATCAATGTAAAGCTGGCGACCTTAGTCGAGAGTGATCCGAAGGCTCCCTTTTCAATTGCTACTACACCGAGGTTAAGGGGTGGGCGCTACTCCAGTTGCCTAATGTGTAGAGTGGTCCGGAAGACGGGGGTTCAATCTCAGGTCGAGTCATATTAAAGACTCAAAAAGTCGTACTTGGTGCCGCATTGCTTAACACAGCAATATAAGGTAGGGATCAAGGGTATAGTGGAACAATCCAGGGAATAGAGTAACGCTCTCCCCCTACACCTTGATGAGAGGTAGCTATTAAAAAGGGAGCTTTCGGGTCACTAGACTTAGGTCGCCAACATTACTTTATTTATCAATGATAAAGCGTCTGTTTTTTATGCTTTTACTATTTATGTTACTTTTACAATATCAATAACTTTTGTCGTAACAATCTACTTCATACACCTTTTCATAGCTTTATTAATAGACATAAAGATAGATTTTCATTTCTATTAACTTTTTCCTCTCCTGCGTCGTAATCCACTTTATCATAATCGCATTTGCTTAATTTTATTACCTTTTTCTTTTTGTTACTATTATGTCCTAACAGCTGCTTTGATAGCTATAATAAAATCACTAATAATATTACGTGTACGAATACTAATGATGATAGTAGTAAGCTTCCACATAGAAGCAAAAAAAAAAAAAAAAAAAAAATACTGATCGTCGAAGTTAGAAAAAATGTGTCAACCTTCACTATCTCCAGTCACAATCATGTCTCGTTTACTGTTTCCTAACTCCAGAAAATGGAATAATTGTCACAGTCTTAATTATTAATAAATTATATTAAACAAGTTAGCGCTATATAGGAATAGGAAACGCTCCGTCGGACCTGATTATGGATTTTTAGGCAGTCATAAAATCCTTTGTAATTTTCAAAAGCATAGTCATAAAAAAAAAAAAAAAAAAAAAAAAAGAACTCGTCACCGATGTTTTGAAGCTTTATTCTTTTTATTATTATTGATATTTTGATGACATTAACACTTTTAGATAGCTACTCATCCGTGCAAATAAAAGGATTGGTCTCTGACCGTGTAGAGCCATACGTTTTTCGCTATATTCCAAAATTAAAACACGACGCCGACAAAATTCTCCAGTCTCTTTATACATATGTTATAAAATTGAATCCTCATCAACCGGTAAACTTTTATTCTATCTGATGCGTAAAAGAATAAAATATTGATATAATAAAAATAGAATATTCGTGGTCTTGCGTATATATTTTAACCGGGCCATTGGCCTAATGAGTAGAGTGTTCCCCATTAGTCCAGAAGACCGGGGTTCAATCCCAGGTCGAGTCATACCAAAAAAAATGGTACTTGATGCCGGATTGCATTATAAAGGTAAGTATCAAGGGTAAAGTAAAGCAATCCAGGGAAAGGAGTAGCGCCCTCCCTTACACATTGTTGTCGTAGCTATTGAAAAGGGATCCTTCGGTTTACCTTCGACTAAGGTCGCCAACTTTACTTTATATATTTTAGCTTTGGTTTCGTTTTATTGCATATCAACCAGTGAAGGTTATTTAACACCCCATCATGCGCTAAAACTTTTAAATCTTTCTTGCTAAAGGACCTCATGTAAAATATTGGCCCTCGACCCAGCCGTCAATCAAGAAACGGGTGCATCCGGTCGAAGATATCGGGGTATCACCTTGACCTGTGGACGGGTTGAATTCGGTGCAATTGCGACGCCCATAGGAAGCAGGTGAACGTCAAACAATTATATAACCAGGTGCCACAGACGACTTGAGTTAGTTGGAGTTTGAGTTGCAGTTCGAGGCAGTGAGAACCAGTTTCAGACAGAGGGCTTGGGCCCTCAGGACTCTGGTTGAGCAGCCCAGCAGAATGAGGAAGAAGTGATGCTATAGTCAGAGGAATTGGGGTCAATATGTTGCAGTCTGTTCCGTTTCCAACTCACCTCTCACACACAACCAAGATCAACCCTTTCGAGAATACAGTGTGAGAGGTATATTTTTTTCTAAAGAAGTGTGTTCGTTCGTCATTATTGTTGATTATGTTTCCGCATATATATGTATAAGTATAGTTGTATCACGGCTATACAACACTCACATTCGATTCTACTATAGCGCCTAGCAGCATACCCGACAACAAAAAGTCAGTCAAGGGAATTCTAGCTGTAGGTCCAACACGAGTGAATTTTTTTTTTTTTTTTTTTAATTAATCAGTCAGTTTGTTACCTGGACGTTGACAATTCATGACCTAAAGTAAGGGTTAGTATTTTTCAATAAATAGATCTTTGTTCGATTGAAAATATTCACGTCAGTTCTTGGGATTAGTCCTGAAGGAAGCCGTTACGTCTATAATAATGTGAGAGGAATTTTTGTGAACTCGTGTCTGGCTTTTGATATAAACCATCTCGTTTTTGTCTTATCGACCAACTTCCTTCGAGATGTCCGAAACAATACATAATACTACAGTGAAGGACACTTAAAAAATTCTAATTCATGTAAGCATTTAAATATTTTGGATACTACACGTGAGAATTAAACGAAAAGTAACGATAAAATTCTAAAAAAGTTACTTAATGATTTTAATTGATATCTTTGCTTATCGTACTTCACTCAGATTTTTTATTTCTATGACAGCAAGGAACAGTGCATAAACGCTCGTCGATACTGAAAAAAGCCTGATTATCACAGCTAGCTCTTTTGTGACGCACCTATGTAAGCCAGCAATATAGCAGAAGCCTAAATTACAACCTGTCACTCTCCTGATTCACTCTCCAAATATTCGACGTTGTTATTGGTTTTTACACATTAATTGCTTATCTTATTTCGCTTCTGTGATAAAAACGCAAATAAAGTGTCGAAAACATGTCAAAATAAAGTTACTGACAATACCAATTTAGAAAAAATATCAATATTTTCTACTTTGTATTAACTAAAATGGCACAGACAGATCTGTAGAGAAAAATATTTAAGTGTTACTCCGTGCGAATAGCAAGTAAAACCAATAAATAACTGGAAAATGGGATTTGATATTTTTAGAATTTCTTAGATGATTCATTGTTATCATAGTTCGTTTTTAACTAGATTATTTAATTCTATTGCCACTGCAAGTATCATATTACAGACGTGTTTCACCGACCATCCTCCAGCGTCAAGTTAGATCCTCACATGATTCGTTGATATTGGTTTCTGTGCAACATCCAACTCAAGTAAACACCAACGTAAATAAAACAAACACTAAAACAAAACATACAAAAAAAAAAATCAAATTAAATACTTAAATTCGAAAGGAAATATTTGATTGCGCTTCTTTTAAAAAAAATCCAATTATATTCTTAATGAATATACAAACAGAGATGGCAGCATATCAACCTTTAAGAGAAAATGCAGAAAGAGGCTACATTTTAATACCTGAAATCGGTTTGTCTTCGTAGCATGATCGGCTGGGCAGCTGTTCCGGAAAATCTGACTCACAGTTATCAGGAATCCGACCGAGTTTAACCGTAGGCTTATTTTCCTCTGAAAATTTTCCATCTGCTTATCAAAAACTAGGATTAATCACCAAAGAGATTCGATAAAATGTAACCGAAATCAGTTCAAATACATTAAATACTGAATAATCTATCAGAAGCTTCTTTTCCATTGAAATATGTTCTCCATTTTTTCCGCCATTTTACCCACGTAAAATCTAATCATTATTTCACTTGTCTAGATAATTCACTGACTGGATACAGACACTTAAAAGTTGTCTATGTTGATGTTAATAAGGTTATTCGAATTAAATTATTTCTATGAAAGTTCTGATCTCTGCAGCTATTGTTATGGCTATCTACAACGAATAGCTCACAGTGCAAATAATATGAAACGAGCAATGAGGTTTCGAGCTCACGACTAATAGAGTTGTCTTCGGTCTTTTGTCTTCATTTTCATGATACGAACTGCAAATATTGACAAAATTAGAATACTTAGACCTGGAAATATGAAGAACTGATTTTCATTTGTAATTAAAATATCTTTCAAGAAAAAATTAAAATAAAAGTAAAATTCTTTATTATCTCCTGGTGAATCTAGTTAGGTATCAATGAAAAAACGATTTTTAATGGGGGTCACTTGAGGAGTTTTACAAATTGTTTAATTGTGAGGAAGGTATTGAGATTCTTTAGATAATCTGTTTTTGCCAAATTCTAAATTTTTTACTTAATATACAAGAAAAAAAAATTACATTAACAATTTTTTAAATCAGGCTTGGTTAGATTGTGTAGCATAAGCTTTTTGATTGCAACGAGCCGAGTTCAAGTACTGGAAAAGATTGTTTGCATTTTGCTTAGCATTAATACTCTTAGAAAAGACAGGGATTCTTTCCTTCCTCAGAAGCTATCGGTTAATAGGACAGAATGGATTTTTAACCGTGCTGAAGCAACCGCCTTAACACGGTTAAAAGGTCTAGAAAACAAAACAATTCAAAACGAGATAGCAAGGGACAAACACCTCAAAAGAAAAATTTACTTGTTACCAAAACTGCAACATCACTGATGGAGTTTGGTTGTCGCCCTCGAATCCTGAACGTCCTTGTTTGCAAGATATTTTTTTTATTTTACTTCAAATTTTAACGAACACAGAGACGTTATCTACTCTTGAAAGAGGAAAACTTTCAATTTAAACCTTCCGCGTAAGAATCGAACTTGTATTGCATCCTGTTTGTGATAGAAGGGTTTGGTATATACAGAGGGATGGATGGACGGCGTTAGAACCCTCTGTTTTTCCGTCACAGACTTCGAAGTAATTTAGGAAATCCTTCGGGTTGATTAAAAAAAAAAAAAAAAAAGTGATGACTAATGGTACAAGATTGCTTTTTGGGGAAACCCTTACCGTTCTAGTTATATATGATAATATTTTGATGCGAGAGAACTCTCAAAATACCAGCCAGTGATTCAAAAATGATTGGTTTCAATGGTCTATCACAACCATCTATCTTTATTTTATACCAAGAGGCAGAAAATCTCTTTAGTGTTTACAATTTTTGTGCTGTTGTTGAATAGTTTTCTTTGTATATGTTTCGATCGAAAACGAATAAAAAATCTGAACAATAGATGGAACCCTAACAGATTCAAAGTATAAACTGGGAATAATTGCAATGAGGGGATATTCCATACTTTCCAGATTTCCAAAATTAAAGCCTCATCCTCAGATCTAGTTTACCGTCATAAGCTGGACACCCCTTTTTTGTGAGAGTAGGATCTTAAACCTCTGCAAAGGATGCAGTTGGAGGATTCTAAGTTCCACTGACAGGGCTGTTATTCAAAAATTAGCTAATGCTAAATGGGGAAAGTATCAGTAAACCTTTGCACGTAGATTATGTGTACAACTATATTATAGTGATTATGAATTAACTTGTTATTTATAAAAGAATAGGGACACTTACTTGTATAATGAACCCAGAAAGTTTTAATAATTCTCTAATATGCGAGTTTGAGTAGATGGCATGGCTGACTAGACAATAACAATGTGTAGAGTGATTGAAAAATTGAGTATTATCTTGGGTTAATTGCCAGCTGTGCCGAAAATGTCCAGAGACAAACGGGAGAGAAGTTGACAAAGGAAACTTATGAACGATCCAGTCTGAAAAAGCCGGAGGATGTGATTGCATCTACGCCTAGAAAGCATTCACTCACTTGTGCATTAACAGAACCTTCTGTTCTAAGCTGCATTGTTGTAGCTGCGAGAATATAGACGACAGTGAGGAGGCTTATTAAGCGAGATGTCTTATAACTGGCAATGAAGGATATCAGAAAAATTAGTCTTTTCTACGTTTTTACTGACTATTCGTGAATTATAAAGAAGCAGTTAACACTTCATTTTTATTTTGCCATTGTGGATAAAAGAACGAGTAGTCAATGTTCAATCTCATCAAATTGTATGGAAACATAAAGGAATTCAGTGAAGACAAAGCGGTATCATTAAATATCGATTGATTTTAACGGTATGTCAATCCATCTGGGGTTATCTTATACCTCAAACTTGCAGAATTCCTTCGTTTATACTTATATTTTGGTGTAGTTTAGTTTTTGAAAACATATCGGGTATTTCAAACGAATACACTTAATTTGCAAACAGATCGATTTGACTCAAGTACGAACTCTCCGGGTAAGAATGGGCCTGGGTAATAACAATTAAGAGGTAATTCAGACTCCCTAGATATCTCGAACTGGAGCCTTACCATCAGATACATGTTTTGTGTCATATCTGGGATAAATCTTTGGAAACGAGATAGGTCTGACTGATTTTTGAGGGGACACAGCGTATTCTAAGTTCCCCCAACGAAGTAATAATGTCGCGATTGAATGAATGAAAAAAAAAAAAAATCGGGAAATAGAGGAATAAAAAATCTTGAGTACCGAAAAATACAGTGCAATTACACTTTTCTGTGAACAGATTTTACCATTGAAAAATTGCACACAACTATCCTCTAAAATTTGAAATGTGTCCATGAACCACGTCGGTCGGCAATGTCATCCACTCCACCATCCACCGATTATTGATTTCACCTTGTTTCAAAACACCCCTGCTGTTATTGTCTAGCATTGTATCCACCGACCAGCAAGTGTAGCTTATGACCGGAGGCGGGGAAAAAAGATGTATAATCTCTTCTCTTTCGTTGATATCAAGTGATCAGAGACTAAGAAAAGAAAAAAAAGGTCAAGGCTACGCAGCAAGAGGTGGTCAAGCAGATTCTGGGACGTGACACTGGTCTCTCTTCCGTTGTCCGGCCGGGAGAGCAAACACAATAAACAATACAGAAAATTGTCCCAATTATCGACTTATCAACGGAAGCACGATTTACACGCATGCTGAAGCGCTATATGACAT
This sequence comes from Sepioteuthis lessoniana, assembly GCA_963585895.1. Lineage (NCBI taxonomy): Eukaryota > Metazoa > Mollusca > Cephalopoda > Myopsida > Loliginidae > Sepioteuthis > Sepioteuthis lessoniana. The sequence continues at coordinate 59,324 of CAUZXS010000619.1, forward strand.
TACGTATGCATTAAAATGGATACTTTGTTTCTGAACAATTACCGAGACTCCAACGTGAGTCGAAGATATTTTCATGGTCAAAGGAATCGAAAAGACCCAAACCATCAAGTGTGACTTGAGGTATTATTTTTATTCGCGAAGATAAGGCTTTTGTAAAAGATACTTGGTTAACAAATTCTACTGAGAGAACACGTTATGTTAAAGAAATCACCTGAATTGTATAAACAAAAGTGGATGCATATAACACACACACACTTAAAATAATCTTTTGAATTTCGTATCAAGTATTCTGTAATAACGATAGATATTTCCGTATCGTGATTTCAGCAGTAGATTTTGAAAATTCCGGGAGTGTTATTGTTCAATGCCTCGATGAATGAATGGTTGATTTTAACGGTATTCCAACCAGTCTAGGTTTATTTTATGCCAAGATGATCGGGAATTGAGGTTATATTTACTTTTGTTTTTAATAGTTTCTGAATTATTGCCAGTGGTCCGGGAGATCTGGGTTTAATCCCAGGTCGCGACATACCAAAGTCTTTAAAATGGTACTTGATACCTCCTTGCTTAACACTCAGCAATATAAAGGTACGTATCGAGGGTAAGGTAGAGCAATCCAGGGAAAGGCATAGCGCCCTCCTCTGCACCTCGCTGTAGTAGCTATTGAAAAGGGAGCCTTCTGGTCACCCTCGACTACGGTCGCCAACTTTACTTATAATAGAATTAGAACAGTTCTTAAGCAAATCTACTCGACCCAATAGGCACAACAATATCGGACCAGAGTTAAAATGAGAGTAATGATAATGAAATTATACCCCACACTCCAAAGAACTGGAGACTCACTATCAGAGTTGCTTAGAGTCATTTGAGTTCTTACCCCTCTTGCAGAGAAAACGGTCAACGTAATCTACGCCCTGCCCACAAGGCGGTGAAGACTTTGATGTCTTATGCAAGTATAATACTAATCTGTAGACATCTTACTGAAAGTTTTCTACCTTGAAAGAAACGACCATTTTCCAGGATTGATTCCGATCACTTGAAAACAAACTATCCAAATTGTGTTTTATTTACATTCAATACGGCTAGAGATCATAAAGATTAATTTCTCGAATAAGTTTATTAACTAATTCAACTTCCACCACCCCGCCAAAAAACAAACAAACAAAGAAAAAACGAAAACAGTTTAGCTTCATCTATTTCAAATCCCCTTAGTGGAGCGGTTTTCAGCTTGAAATATTTTAAACAAGCAAAAGATATGTAGAATGCCCTACAGAATGTGTTTTAAAAGAAACATTGAATTCAATTCGAGAACAATTTGCGCTGATGTTCGTTATCAGAAAGTTTTAACTAAGGAAAATAAGATATATCAGCAAACAAGAGATGAACAAATATTAAAAGCTTTCATTGACATGATAGAGAGAAGAGATAATTTTAGTGATAGTTTTATAAAAGAGATATTTGTCCTTCGGTTATGTAAAGCCAGCATTGTAGTTTAAATAAACAATAGAGAAGCCATTAAACATATATAGGTGCTGTTCTTTATTTTCTTCTGTATGTCTTTTAGAGAAGAGACAATATCATATGCATATTAAAACAGTTATTTTAATGTATACGTATTTCTTACAAGTTTCTTGGTTTTGATATAGCACTCGTAATACTTAAAGCGTGTTTAACTGATGGGATGTTTGACTTCTCAATCATATGGTGGCTCTTAATGTTAAAAAAGGAATAATTTATTAATAGAATTATTATTCATTAATCGAATTATTTTATTCAGAGCGAAAATTGCAGTTAATTTTTTTCAAATAGAAACTGGTTTCCTCATATTTCCAAATTATAGTCATGAAAGATTTACTCGAGGGCAAATAATCTAAATTTCTTGATAAGACTTAAAATTAATTCTAATCGTGTATTGATGAAAAACCGCAACGCAACAAAACAATTGATTCTACTTTGTGACGTTACTGAACCTAAAATTTTAAAGAAAAAAATAGTCTAAAATTCAGAATTAATACTTTCGTAGATCATAAATTATTTAGAACTGTACATTTAGATGATTTCAAGCTGTGGTGCAATATTTCATACTATCGTTCCTCAAGTCATAGAATCGATGACTAAAGTTCAAATAATGGACGATGTTGTTTGCGTTTCACTTAACGCTAATGCCCTTGGGGAAACCCATGAATCCATATGTCTTCTAAACGCCAGCTATGGCTAATTAATAGGGTTCCATGGGCAATTTAGCATTCGTTCGGCAACCAAGTCTATTAGAGGCGAAATTTTGAATTCAAACAGGTTTTACTTAATTTAAAATCTTGCCCATGATAAAAGGGTTGGGTAAATATGTAGCAGAAAGAACTAGTTTTCAGTTGTGCTTTGGTCCACCGTTAAATCACATTCTACTTGTACATTTTGTCCAATGAGAATGAGTGATGCCATTCGGTCCGAGTCATTTACCCGGGCAAAATAAAAAGGCAAGGTTACATTCATTCTCTCTTTTCTCACCGGGAACCAGAGCAAGCAGACCAATCCAGCATGAGAGTGCGTCAACAACTTGTGTATACAGTTTCTTTGTGAGATCTGTCTTCACCTATTCGGAATGAGAGAGCGATTTCAACGATTGTCCACTGTTCTTTAGGACACCTTTTTCTCACTAACTCCAGTCTCCCAGAACAGGACCTCAAGTTTCTTGCTGAAACTAAATTCCCGTTTAGCCATTTACAACTGTATTCGTTTTGCAACTTACTGCACGAAGCTGTTATAAAAACTATAATTGAAAACTTTCAATATTTTCGTCGATTCTTATTTCTTTCTTTTAGTATAACAGGAAGGTAACTTTTCCTACCTTCTACGTTATAAATACAAAGAAATTTCATCTCGTTATGAAGTTTTCATATGTTTCTACTTTATGCTAGTAAAATTAATATCGGTCCTCAGATAATGAGACACGTATTCAAGTTTCCAAAAATTTAATTAAACTGTTGCTAAAGTTAGGGTTCGAGTTCCGATAAAAGGCATCAAGATTAAAGTGAAAAATTTCCATATAAAATATGCAGTGTATAATTAAATCTGTAGAGAAATTTATTAAAGTTTGATTGGCGAGTCACAAAGATACAATCAAATTCATTAAATTTTAAATAAATAAAAAAAAAAAACACTTATGGATTTAGCTTAATTACTTTTTCTTTCAGCCAGATACAAAGCATCAGGAATATAATTAAAGTCTACTCGGAAGATTAGCGCAGATATAAACTACTAAGATATTTAGTGAAGATAATATTTTCTAAATTGTTTATGCCTCTTATCAAGTTTATTAACAGTCACTGAAAAAGAAATCCGGCTAAATCGATGAACATTATACTGGAAAAAATGCAGAATTACCTAACTTGAAAGACCTTAATATTTACTTAGATCTTTCAAGTTAGGTTATTCCTTCAGTTAGCGGTAAACAAACAAGTAACAGGTAAAACGAATAAAATTTTTCTTTCATGGCAGAATATTCGGGTTTCATCATATTTACCAACCCCTCCGCTTGGGCAGGATATGACACAAGGTCAATTTTTAAGCCAAATTAAACAGGTTTGAATTCAGAGTATTCCTTCGAGACGAGCTGCCTCATCAAGGCTCAAGAACCCAGTCTGTCCTACTATTTACCCATAGCTGGAGGGAGAATAATTGGATTCATACCTTTCCCAAGGGTATTAGTGCTATGTGAAATGCAATCAGTCTCATCCAGGATTTGAACTCGTGCCACCGTGTCCATTTCCTACGACGATAACCATTACACCACGGGCACCTCCATATTCGGGTTTCATATACAGCAAACAAGATTAAATTATGTAAGTTATTGTTATATTTCCCTTGTCATGCAGAAGAAATATAGAATAATTCAATACTGAGGAAATAAGTTTGGAATAAAAAAATAGAACCGATACTTAACTGTCCTGTTCAAATTTTTATGAATATTCTCATTCTTTCGGGCATAGATTTCAATATTAATGCAATATTAAAGTTGTTCCAACTTTTCCGAATAGAGGTTAATAGAATTTGGTGAATGAAGCCTTATATACAAGTTAAAATTCCAGCGTAAATTTTCATACGGATTTATATTGGATTGTTTACTGGCCTTGCCATTAATTTTATATGCCTTTCTTGAAGAAAAATATAAACAAAATTTAAGTGATATATTTTCGTCATGTTGTACCATAGCCATGATATAGCTTAAGTGAAACGTACATCGAATGTCTATAAAGATAGAACATGGGAATATCGAAATACGAAAAACACTTACGACTTCTTTGGTCAGGTACGAAACTATTACCTTTGAGTTTAAAGGTTCTTCGACATATGGAGAGAGATACACATTCTTCCTATTCTGGCTTTTTCATCTGACCCCCCACCATCTCGTGCGACACCTCCCCAAGGCCTCCGCGAGCAAGCGAAAGTCAACCCTTCTCGTTCGGTGTCCAGTTCTCAACTAACTTTCTTTAAAATTCCTAAAATCCTCCGCGCGCGACGTCATTCGCACTTGCTAGCCCCCGTTTCCCATCTGGGCTCTTGTGACATGTCTGAGTGATACATCCGCTCTACGCGCGCGCGTGAACACCTGTGTTAATGTTGCACCTAAGTAACCCATGCACTGAGCCGAAAAGTTCTCAGCCGAACTAAACTCAAAGGCATAAAACGAAATCCCTCGGCCATTATATTACAATATTAATACCATATTTTTTGCCTAGTGTTATAAGAAGTAAGGACTAATCAACAGATCTTCCAACCACTGATAATGAATATTCTTGATTGATAGTTCGATGCATGTATTTGCATATATTTTGGGGTTAGAGTAAGAGAAAAGCAGCGCATCTTAGAGATTTCTTAGAACGATATTCTGAAAATACTAAGCCTTAGAGAGTAAAGCAATTTCCACTACAGTTTGCGACTGAACGTTCCTTCCAGGAGTTCTTTTTAATCATCAACTTAAGATATAACGATAAAATATCAATAACCCCTTTTTAAATAGAAACATCCGTATAATCAGGAACCGTTGTTATAGCATGAAACCAACAGGTTCACGCATCACCAAGAAGGTAGCTAAAGGTGCTGTTCTTTTTTGTTATTATCTTATCAGATTCCTCCAAAGAATTAGCTTTTATTTCATGAATTTATCAAATCTTTATTTTTTTCAAGTATATTCTAAAGCGGGTCGACTTGAAAACGGAAGTGAAGAGAATAGATTATGAAACAGAGATAGGCCGTTTCGTTGCTTTCTTTAACTCCTTGAAAAATCCTATTTGATGATTACGTTCTGATTTGAATAACTCCTTTTAAAGAATAATTTGTTCTTAAATATGGTAAATCTTTAGAGTCCGCTGTAAAACGGCCATTTTCAGTGCCTTCAAAACCAGCTTATAAACCACCGCTTTGAACGAACTGTTTTTGCACGTTAAAATAAACATCTGTACAATATTCATGGCTTCCATTTCCTTTTGCAATGATTATTTTTAACGGATTCATTACTCTTCGACTGCTAACACGAACTGCATAGAAACAAAAAAAAAAAAAAATGTTCAAGATATAGATATTCAAATATAAACCTAAGTAAGTAAAGTTGGCGACCATAGTCGAGGACGACCAGAAGGCTCCTTTTTCAATAGCTACTCCACCGACGTGTACGGGAGGGCGCTACTCCTTTCCCTGGATTGCTCTACTTTACCCTTGATACGTACCTTGTATTGCTGAGCAAGGAGGCAACAAGTACCATTTTTAGAGTCTTTGGTATGACGCGATCTGGTATTGAACCCATGTCTTCCGGACCATTAGCGAACACTGTACTCACTAGGCTAATGAGCTGGTACCAGGGAAAACTGTTTTCTCTTCATTCAGGACTGAATATTAGGTTAAAGCTTGCTAAGAAATTGTCTGATATCTTCTTTCGACGGCTTTCAATCTTTAGTTGGTTGAAAATTCTCAGTAATTGCTAAAAGGTAAGGTTCAGATGTGTTTGTTTTTATTTGAGAAATTGATAAATCAGTTTTTCACGAATTTTTTTTTTTTACTACATAAGAAAATGCGATATTTCCACGTGTTTATGACGTAAAAAAAAAAAAAACTTACAACACAAACCGCTTGTGATCGTACAACGTTTTTTGTGTATTTTCTTGTCACATATACTTAATGCATTGATTCCTATATTGAAAAGTTTTCTCTGAGAGGTATTATGTTTCTTTAATTAAAATTTTCGCATTTACTTTTGTGAATTCATATAATATCCTCATATTGTCAACGGATATATTCGTAATAGGAATAAAATAGCATTAAATTCTATGCTGATTAACTCAAGTTCTTATGGAATGCGAATCGACGTGAAAGTTATATTTAAAAGAATATCAAAATAACTTATTTAAACATATGCAGATGTGCATAATCTAAATAAATGCATGTGCGTCTGCATCCATATTAACAAATACAAACAACTCGAACATACCACCGTCAGCAAATAATTAGCAAGCTAGTCCAGTAGACCATAACGAGGGATATTCACTAGGTGCTCTTCATTTACAGCTCTGTTCCAGATTATATATATTACATACACATGATAGGCTGTCGATCTCGGTGAAAGAGAGACCAGCACAACAGTTCACAATGGAAATCGTTGGTTAGTCCAGACCGAATTATTTATTGTGGTAAAAGCTTTAATAATATCAGCCACTCTTCTTCCATGTGCTACAGAATCTACCGAAAAAAGCTCTTCATATGTTCAATTCAGATTTTCAAAAGGTTGCCTCATATCATCATGTCGCGCTATCAGCACGTATATCCCTGACCCTCTCACGCCACCGCTCTCTATCGGTAGGTCTTCAAGGCTACATTCTGTATCGGCACAGAGCTTTTCTATGTAGGTTCGGGCTGGTCGTCCAGCTTTTGCTCGTCCACGTGAAGGGGTCCACAGGAATATGTCAGTTATGAGTTCGTCCTTCCTTTTCCAGCAGTGTCCACATGTCTGGTTCGTCTAACTTGGATAGTTTTCGTGATGGGTGGTAAGTGGCCATACAGCAGCAACTTTGTGGGGTGCTGCCTCCAGTACTTGTTCAATATTGCCAGTAGAATTCTTGTGTAGTTGCCGTCAAGCCTTTTCTCTATACGTTTGTTAGCGTCCATGTAGTGCATCCATACAGCAGTATCGACACGAACGCTGCTTGGAAAAAAAAACTGCTTTTCATTTTATCGGTCAGGTCTGACTTCCATATAGCCGGTAGCTTATCGATAGCTGTCGATGCCTTTGCTAGTCACGTGTTGATGTCTGTCTCGGTTGATGAGTCATTGCTTTCTATGTAGGTGAACTTGTCCACTAGTTTCAGAAAGCTACCGTTTAGAGGGGTTGTCTAAACAAAGCCAAATTATTTTCCAACAACTGAACTGAGATTAGAAGAATTCATGATTTTTCCCGGGACACTAGTAAGGCGGGGGTGCTATATTAACCTATCAGGTTTTGACAGCAACTCTTAACTCGGTGGGGGTGTCCTCGTGGTGTAATGGTTAAAGCGTTGTACTGCGGAATCTTAGTACGCGAGTTCGTACTTCAGTCGCGCTATTACGTTCACTTTCGGGCAAATACCCTTGGGAAAGGTATGAGCCCCCTTATCCTCCCAGCTATGGGTTAAATAGTACCACTACTGTTCTTCTAGGAGAATGGCTTTGGTATTAAATAACCTAAAAAGAGTTGATATGCCATTAAAAACAAAGAAACCAAACCATCTTAACTCGGTGTTGTACTTATACTTGAATGTCTGACCTACCCCTATTCTATTTCCCAAAAAAACATTTGACAGGAGACGAGACGATTTATCGAAAGGCATGGTCGCAAAATTAATACCACCAATTTCGACTCTAATTTGAACTGTGCACCGACTTTAAGTGTTTTAACTTTCATAACACCAGAATATGATCTTTATATAGCGAGTTCATTTTATAAACTGAGACACATAGAGACCACATATTTGCCATGAAAATTTTTTAAAAAATTCCCTTGTTATTTGCTGCCATATCCAAATCATAATGAGGTTAACAGCTTCGTAAGATTCAATCTATCTGAAGCTATCATTTCAACCATTAGCCTTTGGCGTTAATTAGCAACTATTAGCACCTCTAAAAGGCAGAGAAAAAAAATGGCAAATATCACAATAGAAGTCATTCTTTCGAATAATCTTCACTTTTACAAATTTTCACACATTCATTGCCAACAAGACGTGTCCACTGACACAGGTTATTTCTTAAGGGAAAGTTTATTCTTGCCATTGAGACATAACAAAGAACTTTTTCTTCCCTTTTTTCATTTAAAATCTCCTTTCCCGCTAGCATTTAACAAATTAATTAAATGTTTGAATTAATTTATAGGAAAGAAAAGACAAAGCACTATTCTTGATTCTTTAAAAACAATCTTTTTATATTTCAGAAAAAAAGACCACTGGTTATCGAATCCATCCAAAATCTTACAGACTGATAAATATTTATTTGCTAAGACTTCAATCATTTTTCGATAATATAGATATTTATAGATATATCAACTTCTGTGTGAAAAAAAGAAATCTAGTCTAATACATGTCGGAGCTTTTGTAAATGTTTCTATCAGAAGATAAATCCCTACAATAAAAGAAAAAAAAAAGAGGAAGACCGGTAGATTACCTTATAGATTGGGATATAAGTCTGACTCACCTGAAGAATCAAACTTCACAATGTACTCTTGAAAAATTTCTGAAAAATTCATCTATTTGGGACAGGGAAACATTTTAATATTTCCTATCTACAGTCGATGGGAGTAAAAGTTTGTTTTTTAAGCCATTGAATAATCTTAGTAGTACACAAAGAGTTGTAGAACAGGCTAGGCAATTAGTCTACATCCACCGGAAAACAAAAATTATCGATTTTGCACGATTCGAAGACAATCATTTTACTTTATTTTTCAATTTCAAGGTAAATTATCAAATCAAGTGTTTATTCATTTTACCTTAAACTATTAAATTATTCAAGTAATATTTTTCGAAAACATAAAGAGAAAACAGATGTACATTCTTTTTTTAAAGAGAGGAATTACATTGTAAGTTGAATTACCATGATTTGAGAATCCGGCAAACACTTGCGTATGACATACAGAAACACTGGACAGCTGTTTCGACCTTATTAGGTCTCATCACCAGTGTATGCCGTGATCTCTAGTTGGGGAGATCACAGTATACACTGCTGATGTAACTTAAGATTGAAACAGCTGTGCAGAGTTTCCCCATGTCGCGCGCAATGTTTGGCAGATTTTCTAGTCAGGGTAATTCAATTTAGAATGACGAAAGTATGGAATAACCCAATAGGGAAAAAATCATTGACAAAATAAAATAGAATACTTAGTTGTCCAAGAGCTTTTGACAGCCTTAATATTCTCAGTTAAGGAAACGCGAGCAATTAGTCAAAAGAGGTACGACGTTAATTTAAACTATTTCGAATAATGACCATCACTCAATTAAAAAAAGGATAACTGTGGACTGGGATCAAGACCCGATTAGAATTGAATATATATATCTCTCATATTACATGGTAGTGTCTGTTTTATGCCATGTTAACTATTGTAGGTCATTTAATGCTAAAACTCTTTTTATACACATTAAATATGATTTAACATTTCCTAAATGATACTTCCAAGCGAGCATGAGATTATTTTTTCACGCAGTTAAATGGTTTCACTTATTTCTATCTCATACAAATAATTTTATTTACTATAAATCATTTGTTTGCTCACTGTTTGTTTTCAGGTATTGCTATGTATCAATAACGATTAAACAGTCATTTGTTAACACGAAGTTGAATGGTCAAAATCCTATTTCAAACAATCCAATTGAGCATAAATCAAAGTTAAATGGTTCCAGGTATTGTTATGCCTCACTATAAATTCGATTAAGTATCGTTCATTTGCTTACTCAGGGAAATGAACTAACAGTTCTATTTCAAACAATTCAGTTAAACATATGTACAGTTTTTTGTTATACGCCAAGTTATGATGAATTGTTTGATGTCTGCTCGTTACGAGTTTCACAAAACGGTCGCGATATAATCAATAACCCAGAAATACCATAAATGTCACGTGGGTGATGCAAGTTGTAATGGAAGCTCTATTTAGGTAATTTTTTTTCCAAATACGATCATGGCTTCGACCAACACACACGATGCATTTTCAGTTAAAACGTTTTGTTTTTTTTGGAAGGATGAATTTAATTACAGAGATTTTGTGCTCATTTCATTTTTACGTTGGAATGATGTTCCGTATAGAATTTTGGTGAACCGGCTTGATGATTATCAACCCAGTATATTTAATGAATTGTTTCGGTTAGACTTTGGGATAATTCTTTATGTAATGAAGATCGGTAACTTCAAATCTGCCTACGACTTTAATTAAAATATACAGAGAAATCCTATGAACGCAAAACACGTGTTTGAAATAATGCTAAGTAAATCAGTTTGCTCCTTGATAATACAAACTAGCAAAATCATATTGATAGATCTAAGTGTTGCATACAAAAACACTGCTAAATCATTAGTATGAAAAAGCTTGTGATTTATCTTTTAAAGAGTTTTCCTAAGTCGAAAAAGATGAAAGCCTTTCCGAAAAGTTGAAAATATTTTAATGCATCAAATCGATGGTGGAAAAAAAAAAAAAAAAAAAAAAAAAAAAAAAATCCCTAAGAATTGTCTAAGTGGGAAATTTTAAAATGCAAGAAATATTTTTTGTTAATTTAACAAATTCAGCGATGAATAAGAATTATATAAATATAATATTATAGATTTTAATTTTCAGATTAAAATTAAATTACCAGAGTTTTAATCTACGGTGTTACCAATCTTTTATATATATTATCATGAAATGCACTCAAGAAAGTGAAACAAAGGCCGGGATAAAAAAAAAAATAAACAATGAACTTTTACTTTATATGCTATTTGTGTATTTTTCACAGTGCAACACAAAGTCAAATGAAGAGGAAAAAAAAACAACCAAGTCTTGCAAATTGTTCATGTATAAACTGAATTTAAAATCAGTTTTCAAAACACTGGTCCCAAATTTTTTTATTATTGCCAAGAAGCTCGTAAATAAGTGACCCGTTAATTTCATCAATCAAGAATTCGTAATATGAATAATTTATCCACAGAAAAATTGATACATAGATAGTACTCAAACAGGTACTGCATTTCTTATTTGGTCTGATTTGGTTGGGTTTTATGCCATAACTTTTGTAGGTTATTTAATGCTATCTCTAAGCAAACAAATGAATATTATTAAATAGTAATAGTTACTTTAAACCATATAATTGTTTAAGATATAAGTATTAGATAGGAGTAATGTATGCTATGCACCTATACTCGAACAAATATCTGCAGACAAAAAAGTTAAATTAAAAAAAAAAAAAAAAAAAAAAAATGCGATGCCTCATAGTTACAATTGCCATCACATTTCAGCATTGAATAGTCCATTAGAAATGATATGCCGTTAAACAAATAAAGTAAACTTTTTTTCTACTGACATTCACCAGAAGCCGTTACCATAGCAACAATGGTCATTACAACATCTCAGCGATTAAAAAACAAATCTGAAAAAAAAAAAAAAAAAAAAAAAAAAAAAAGGAACAGGTAATAACTATCTTATACTTATTGGGCCAAACAGATTCATTAATTTGTCTGTTACTAAAGGAAAATAATCATTTTTGTATAACCTTTTTTCCCTAGTCTCCTTTGGTCAAATTACCCAATGCTTATCTATTTAATAACAGTTCTAAGATTATACAATGAAAAATCCCTTATCCCTTTTTATAGAAATCAGTTCTACTTCAAACAATTCAGTAAGCATGAGTACACAGTTTATTTGCCTAAATATTTCTATTTCAAGTTATTCAGTTTAGTCAGACAGATCTAATTCGAACAATTCAGTTTAGCGTAAACACAGTTAAATATCAAAACAGTTCTATTTCAAGTAATTCAGTTTGGCATAAGTACGCAGTTCAGTTCTATTTAACCCATAGATAGGACCCAATAAGGTGCTACCACTCCGGGCCTGAGTGAACCTGGGTGGATAGCAATGAAGGCGTTCTGTTCATTCCAAAAAGCTCCAGCATTACTGGAAACTCACCATCAGATTGTTTAGTGTCACAAACAGGACACTCGTGGGGTGTCGTACTCCTCCGCAGAGATGCAGTCGGTGTATTCTACAGCCCTAGCCGACTGAGCAATGGTTTGGCTTGGGTTTTATGGCATATCGACCAATGTTGGTTATTTAATGCCAAATGCTGGTTTTACATATGAAATATGATTTGTAAACTAATTTGGTAGATCTATTATTAAGCGAGCCTCATTCTTTTGCCCACAGTTTAATGGTGTCAAATATTGCCATCTAAAACGAATATCTCTTTACTATTAATCATTTGTTTGCAGAGTTAAATAGTTTCAAGTTCTGTTATGTAACAGCAGTAATGAAACAGTCAGTTGTCTGAACACATTTAAAGGGATTATATATATATATATATATATATATATATATATATATATATATATATATATATATATACACGATTTGTAAGTGAAAATTTTGGAGGTAATTTCATTTTCAAACGAGAACTAATTTGATTGCCCTCTAGTATGACTTATTTATACTCAGATAAATGGCAACAATTATTGCAATATAACACTTATTCAATATCGATTATTTTTGCCCACGATCAAGTGGTTACAAGTATTGCTATGTATCAGTAACAATTCGATTTAACATAAGTCATTGTTTACACTCAGCTAAATCATCTGTTCCATTTCAAACAATTCGATTTAGCATAAGGCACTTGTTTCCACTCAGTTTAAATGTAAAACACTTCTATTTCACCCATAGATTGGAGGTAGCCAGCATTCCCCAAAGCTCCTGCATACTGGAACATCAACATCAGATTGTTAAGTGTCATATCAAAGACACTTGTTGGAATGCAGTCGGTGTATTCTACAGCTCCAGCTGATTGAGCTTTTCCACCTTGGGTCAGAGTAGATTTGTAATTAATGGCAATAATGGTGTACTCCAGACCTGGGGCCTCACCATCAGATACAATTTAGTGACACACTTAGAATTCCCCGTTTTGGGGAAGTTAACCCTCGGTAGGAGATACCTCAGCGTATTGTAAGCCCCGTCAAAAAGGAGTGTGTATATGGTCTGAAGTCTTTTAATAGCACATCAACCTTCCTCGGGTTTTTTAATGCCGAAACCATCCTTGTTGATTTCCCAGTCGGCTGGGGTTGTAGAATACACCAGCTACTTCTCTGCTGAGGGGTAATCCTCCCTCCACTGAGTATCCTGCATATGACACTAAACAATCTGAAGTTCCAGTAATTCTGGAGGTTTGGGGATTGCAGAGTACCCCTTCATTGCTATCGCTCCCATGTTCACTCTGGCCTAGTGTAGTAGCACCTGGTAGGGCTCTATCTACGAGTTACATAGAACTAAAAACCTAGATGAGGCTGTTTGCATTTCTCATAACATCTTTTGGAATGTTATAGATTCAACTATTCACTAACCAGCTGTGGGTAAATTGTAGGGTAGACAAGAATCTTTAACCCTGGTAAGGCAATTAGTCGAGGAGATCGAAAACTGAATTCAACATAAATTTACTCTGCTCAAAGAATTACCTTGGATAACATTCTTCCTGTGTCAGAAGAGTATGCTACTAATATATATATATATTTTATATGTGAAGTCGCTCATTACCTTTTTTTTATCTTTTTAAAAATTCATCTCTTATTTCGTATGCTGAGACGCACGCTGATGTGTACAGGTGGCTCGTTTTTCGTTAAGTAAATAAAAAGTCTAAACGTTAACGTACATTAAAAATTGTGCAACTTCCAGAAAAAAAGAATTATTTTTCTTTAAGTAAGGAGGTATTAGCAAGAATATATGTAAAAGTTAGCACATTCATTAAAATCTGTTTTTTAGAGTCATAAACAATCCAATTAGGACAAGCAAGGCATGCTGGACAAGTATTTATTTACCAAACCCTCGGAACGATCAATTTTTAATGGAGTTTAACAGATTTGGATTCATGGTTTTCCTTCTAGAGTGGTTACTTAACTAAGGCTAAAGAACCCAGTATGCCCAACTAATTACCCACAGCTGAACGGGAAATAAGAGGATTCATACCTTTGCCAAAAGTACAAGTGCTTTATGAAATGCTATCAAACTCATCCAAGATTTGAACTCGTGTCACCGTGTCCATTTCCTACGAATATAACCATTACATCTCGGGCACTGCTCGAGAACTAAGAACAAATACCTAAGTGATGTTCTTTAATGGACTTCAAAACACGGACACCACAGTATTAGACAACCTGTGAAAGCTTTAATTCTTCAGCTTTGCGCGGACAGTGGATACCACTTGACTTGCCAAGAGCGATGACCGATAGGGACGGATTTCGAGAGTTAAAAAAAAAAAAAAAAAAAAAAAAAAGTCCGTGCCCTCGGCACGCTTTGATAATAATGAAGCCAAGTAGATATCCAATGACTCAAATCCTAATTGCTGGCTTTGATTCACTCCTACCTTTGCAGTTGTCTATTTATTTTAGGTTTTGTCTATATTCATCAATACTACAAAAGAAAAATATTTAGATATTTACCTGAATATAATTATATCCTTTTCAGCATAAACTCTGTAACTCAGATTAAGAAAAAATAACCTTGTGCCACATTATGTTCAGGGTTAGTGTAGCCAAAACGCTCTATTTATGAACTACGTGTCATTAGTCATTACTTAAAGTTTCCATTTGAGAAATAGAAAGGAACCATTCTTAAAAGAAACAGAATACCGTTGGAAGAAGCAATGAAGTAAAAACGAAGAGAAACAACGATAGAAAAGGGCACATATCGACTAATACTTCTTGCCTAATTGTTAAGGAACCGAATTTTCCAAGATCGCTTCAATTCTATGCATTGATCAAACCCTAACTCGGACTGCCAATAGCGAATCTTTCGGATATTTGCATTACGCATTTTACTCGCATTATGACGATCCACATTATCAGGGCCAGATATCCTCGAGGTTGATTACACCTTGCTGTCCAATTGAACATATACAGATGTGATTGATTCATTTAAGGTCTACTAATAGTCATCTCCTTCTAGCAATTTGCGACCTTTTTGGTCTAATAGACAAGGCTAATTCTTTCAAATTGTAGAATAAAATGGGAGAAAATTCATCGGTGGGGTTTCATAGGTTAGATGTTGGGTCGGAGATTCCACTGGTTAAATAAACGGACATGGTTTTCTAAAAAAAAAAAAAAAAAAAAAAAAAAAAAGTTTAAATAAATCTTAATATTTTATAGAAAATATTAGAACTGTATTAACGTTACGGTGCTTGTAGCACTTTTGTTTATTTCAGGTTTGTTTTTATAACGACAGTTATTCAATAAATAAGGACTGATTCCATTGTTTAATGGGATATCAATCTTATTACATAACGCTGGTGCGATCTTTATAGAGGAACTATTTAACTATTTAAACCATAGCTGGGCTGGTTAGTTGGTTTTTATGACATATAAACCATTGTTGGTTATTTAATGCCAAATCCATTTTTATACAAATAATCAGTTCTAATTCAAACAATTCAGTTTAGTATAAGTATAGATTTTATTTACACACTGTTAAATGTCCAAACAGTTCTATTTTTAACAATTCCGCCCAGTACAGTTTCAATATCAAAAAAGATAATTTCTTACAATTCAGTTTAACATACAGAAAATGTTTCATTTCAAACAATTCAGTTTAGCCTAAGTACGCAGTATAAATATCAAAACAATTCTATTTCAAGTAATTCAGTTTAGTATAAATACGTAGTTTACTTCCATTTGACTCATAGATAGGGCCCTATCAAGTGCTTCCACTACAGGCCAGAGTGGACCCGGGAACGATGGTAATGAAGGTGCGCTCCGCATTCCCCAAGGCTCAAGCATTCCTGGAACCTCACTATCAGATTGTTTAGTGTTATATCCAGAATACTCGTTTGGGGAAGGGTTTACTCTTCTACCGAGTTGCAGTCGGTGTTTTCTACAGCCCCAGCCGAACTGGAGTTATAGGAGGATTCATATCATTTCCAAGGGTATTGGTACGAAAGTGAACTTAATAGCGAGGCTGGAGATCGAACTCCGAGGATGCAGTCCAGCATATCATTAATGGGGTCTACTCCTCAATAAGTTTATATATTGCTAAAGGATTTCTCAAAAGGAAGCACTGTTTACAGTTGCACCTTTTTCAAGGGAATCAATAGTGATGGGATCTTTCATGACCAGGGAGACGGTCAGCATGACCTTTTCAGAATGCTACACTCGGAAATTTTTCCTTATCGGATGGTGTTACCATAACATGAACTGTCTTTTCCACTCAGGCTTCTCGTGGAAAACGTATGTTTAGCATGTTCATGAACATTTATGGGTTAAAGCAGGCTTCTCTGGATACAAGATACATTCTTTGAATTTCAGTTTTCATTTTTCATCATCGGCCATTTGATGACAGACCTCTGATCCTTTGTCGCCATTTTGAATAGCATCAAAACAATTTTGTGTGACTTTAAGAAGTCTTGCAATAAACCAGTTCTAAATAATGCTGGATTTACATTCATGGGAAAAAAAAATCTAAAATAAATTCTGTACCCATATACATGTATTATTACGGGTTGGGAAACGCTGCAGTTACAACCAAAAATTAAAATTACTTCAGTCACAGAAATCTTAACAATTCATGCAACTATTTCAAAAATCTTTAATATCGTTTTGAACGCTTCATTCTTATTGTCAACTTTTCATCGGACTAATTTATTTTAACGGTACAATAAACCAATTCAGGTTTCTTCTATGTCTCGAGGTTAGCGACTCATTTTTTGATCACGTTTATAATATCAAGTATTCCTAATAATTTTCTTTATACCTATTATAAACATGTGACGCAAACAGATACTATCATTCCAGGTCTGAGTGTACCTGGGGGTAATGATTGATTTAATATTATTATTGGAATATCAACCATCCTAATGTTATTTCATGCATAGAAGTTTGGTTTGGGAATCGTGTTCATTATACGATCCGACGTATATTTTTCTGTTAAACAATTTTTGCACCGGTTCCTTTGAACTCTAAGAATTTTTAAACAAATTTATTTGATCCATGCATAGGGCGCTAATATATACAACCACGAGTTACAGAACATTTTACCTTTCCAAGTAAATGACTTCTTGTAAATTAGTATTCTTAAAAGACAAGAAATATTTGCTGAACATTTCTAGTAGAAAAATCTGTTTGCCTTGTCACTGATTAGACATGCAATAAAACATTTTGGCGTTGCATAGCTGATCGCTTTCAGACAGTATCTTTTTATTGGAACATTCAGTTGGTCTAATTGGGAACAGCGTATGTCCAAATCAGTCCTTTGATTCTGAAGATTATTGTAGAGAACCACTTTTCAAGATAACTTGAGAAACAGGATAAACTCAAGTGAATGAAAACTAGACGGATACAGTTAATTTTTAGTTTGCTTCATGTTCTATTATATTTATTCTTGATTATTCATTTTTAGTCCCAAGTCACAATTTCCTTCAAAAATAGATAATTTCAAGCGGATTCAGTGAGCTTTTGGCATAATTTACGTGGAAATCCTAACCAAACAAATTCATTGTATAACCAAAATAATGGAGAAGATTCGCTTTCTCCAAAACAGCATGATTTTAATTATTTTCCAAATATCTTTATCGTTCATCTATTCGACTTGATCGTGTATCATTTTAAGCCATAAGTTTTAATTTTTGATCCATTCGGTTATCCAATGGTAGTTAAGAGACTATAATTTTAGGGGCATTAGAGAACTACTATACCGTATAAGGTAGCTTATTGTCTTAAATATTCCATGTTCGAATCAATGAATATTAATATTTCGCTGCTATGACATCTCAATCAAAAATAATTTTTGAATTGTTAAAACTAAACACTCCAAATGGCATCTAACAAAAAACAAGAATGTTTTTGCAGAGAAAAGCTTACTTTAATCATTAAAATCTGCAAACTTGAATGAAAAATTTCATGGGAGAAAAAGACATTTCTTTTATGGCAATTCATGGTTACATATTTTAAACAAATACAGCAGCATATATTTCCATGGTAAATTTAGCTATTTATAGTGAAAGCATAACGTGACATACACATCAATAAAGGATAGAAAATGCTTGTATCCGTCATTAAGCCAAACGTCGACATTATTTGCCAGATCCTCAAATATATAATTATATTACCTCAATAAAAACAAATATTGAAACAGTAAAATATTGCCAAGTTAAATTTCTCCGAATGGACTAGGTTTGCATACCTTGACAATCAGCTTTCAAAAATTTTTCTTGGTATCAAACTACGACTTCTTACCCTAAGAAAGTCAAGTTCAGCAAAGAGGAAACTCGTATCATGGATTTCTAATCCCGCTTTTTCATTGAAATAATTCTACTAATCTTCGTTAAACCATGGTTACACTTCTGCAACAATGACCCTGTTCTGGACAAATGCAAAACAGATATTAGCTAGATCAACTGAGATGCTATACATCCTCCTTTACGAATAAGGACACTGTGTCCCAGTATTATAAATCGACGTTTAAGCCAGTTCAAAAATGCATAGAAAGCAAATAAATGATTTCCCAAACAGATAGGTCCTTTCCACATAGCCATTCACCCCTCCATTTTGTCATTTAACCGTACCTAACTAAGGAAGACTGAACGTAGCTTAAATATCAAGAACCTAATTAATAAATTTACTAAAAACGCGAGATTAGTCAGGTTTATATCTCGTTTATAAAACCCAGAGATGATGAGAAGGAATTCCAGAGACTATTTATCCACAGCTCGTTAAATATTAATTTATTAGAGATTACACCTAACTTTCCAAACGTTTTCGCTTATTTCATTTTGATATATATCGGTTAACGCATGGTAAGTACTAATATATGTGCATTTGTCCGTAAAATCTTCTGTACAGTTTTCGAGGCATAAGCCCTTTTACAGACAGACCAACATTTTTGTTTAATGCATTGAAAATATTTCGTTCACCCTGATTTTAAAATCATCTATCTATGAAAGGGTTAATAAAAACATGACATGGCTTCCACATTGACAATAAATAAATAAATAAATAAAACTACAATGAAATGAGCGAAATGTCTTTTGAGATGCAACTCGGGTTAATTTCTTAAGAACATTTTTTTAAAGTTTAGATTCTAAAACCTTCATTTCCTAGGTCTTTCTGTTATTTCAATATAAATCTTGTTCGGTCTAGGTAAACCTTTTACATTTGCTTTGTATACCACTATTTCAGCAGAGCTCATTTCTTGCAAAAGACATTCATCCTTACAACTGAAATTACAGAGGATTTTTCCTGTATCTACCTTTTTATTCGTTATAGTTTTGAGATATTTTGAATATTATCTAGTGTTGTGAAGAGAATGGTTAACACAGTTTAGAGGCTAACCAAGCTTCCTTTCTTTTCCAAAATAAATATAGAATATAAATTTTCGGAAACACAAGGCCCCAAGCTTTTTGTGGGGAAGGGGAGCGGTCACGCTGAACTTTGAATCTAGAGGTTCCCTAACAAGCCACATTCACCAACCCATTCACACAATAGAATTAGGTTAGTCATCCTTCACCAGGTACGCATAAGTCATAAAAATGCCGTATTTTCTCCGAGAAAAAGCCTACTTTAAAAACCCCAGATGCAAAAATTTTATTTACAAGAAATGATATTTACAATAGATGAAAATAATGGGGATGGAAGAAAACCCCCGGAAAGAAACCCGTTTGGTTACCCTCCCATCCTCCCGTCTAAAATATTGAGGGCTGATTGTTTCCCAGCAACCGAGGGGACCGAAAACAAGCCGGATCTTCCCTAATGGGGCAAGGAAACTTGGCTAATAGGATAAAAGAAACGCTAGGTGAGGAGTCGTGCGAGAAGCTCATGTTGATTACAGAGATGAAAATATCGTAATGAAATTTCACGATATTAAGAAAAGTCGGGCAAGATCGAGGGTTAAGGTAAAAAGATCTTAGAGGCTAAGTATTAGATGACGAGGACAATAACTCACAACATGCTAACTCGGGAAATAGGACAAAAAAGGTCCGGAAGGACCCGATCGGTAGTCGCCATTCGATGGAAGAGGAGGTAAGAATGACTTCAATATTGCCCCCTTTCGTACGACAGTAGTAGAAGGCGTGCTCTTGAAAACTACCACCGCAGCAAAGACAATCTGGCATGTCTGCTAGGCTTGCTTTAAATAACTGAAAAGGGTCAACGCATTCCGTGCAAGCTTCCAGGGGAGCAAGAACTCCGAGTTGTTCAAGAAGTCCAAACCTGGGGCCCAATTCCATTGCGAGCGAACCTCATCCATCGACCAGCCGAACCGATCCACAAGATCATCTCAAGCAGAGCCCACCACAAGATCCTGATACAGTTCCTGTCGAGACCGAGAAAGGTCAGTGAACCCACGAAGGTTGGGAAGAGCCTCACAACATTCGCTAACAAACGGTGCTTCCCAATCAGCTTAAGTCAAACTTCAGCTTTGGGGTCTGATTTAAGGCAAGGAAAGGTCTCGCTCACCTTTGCCTCCACGCCATGTCCTTCGACAAGGATCGGCCCCACTAAGACAATCTTTCAATGAACCAGTGGTTCTCTAGATCAGACATATCCAGGTCGCCATTACGTGGAGGTTGAAAGATCTGTCTACGGGCCTTCGGCCTTCGCAAAGTAAGTTGGAGAGGTATTGTTGTAGTGCCAGCCGATGATTCTTAGTCAGAGGAAGTACAGAGAAACAGTAAAGGATGAATGGGAAGGTGTGCAGGGCGCCCACCTCCGTCCTGTCCTTTAAGGAAAACCTCCTTCGAAGCCAGGTACCCACCTGAGCTTCCACTTTGGCCAGAACTTCCGACCAATTTCGCTTCAGTTGGTTGCCGGGCCCGAACATTCCAGTGGAAGAGCCCCGGCATGGAACACCACCCCTCCAGGGACCTAACCGTAAACCTTTGCTCTTATCAAAATTGATCTTGGCCTCTGCTATCTGATTGTTCCTCGCAACCACCTTCTTTACAGCCTTTATGTCCAAATGGCAAGGCACAAAGACCGTGATATCATCGGCTTACGCTGATACTTTTGCAATTGTAGGGCCAGCAAAAGGTTATGCTGCACAGGGTCGAAACGTCCACCTCATCCCTAAGCCTATGGAGTAGGGGCTCCAAAGCGAAGACAGAGGAGATGGGACAACCCTGCTGGACCACCCACTCTATCGCGGAAGCCCCCGAGCGGTTCCTCTTCACCTGTATCACTGCCTGCGGGTTGTGGTACATCATGCTAATCCATTTGCAGAACTCCGGAATAAATCCGGCGGTATCCAAAACAGTCATTAGAAATCAATGGTAAACATTATCGAAGTCCTTGGACTGATTCAAATTGATGAGCGAAGCTTTGGTGCCGTTCTAGGACTTCGCGCATCTAGTGTAAGTTGTCTTAAATTGATCTCCCTTTCATAGCATAGTCCTGCTCAGATCCGATCAAACCGCTAATGACAAGCTGTAGACGGTTCGCTAAGACCCGAGCCAAAATCCTTAATTCTGTGTTAAACAACTTTCTTCAGCAATGTGATCATGCCCTTCATAAGGTTATCAAGAATGGCTCCATGGGTTAACCAATAGTTGAAAATGTCCGTCAGAATAGGAAAAAACATGTGCGGTAGCCTCAAGTAGACTATGTAGGATAAACCATCTAGTCCTGGTGATTTGTTGAGGCCGACCAGCTTCAACGCATCACGGACTTCGCATACAGTAACCAAACCCTTGCAGCTAGCCGTTTCTATCACTCGAAGACGAGGACAGGAAAGTCGGCTAAATAGCAGCGAAACTCCTGAACCGGGAGGACAAGACAGCGAGCATAGCGATCACGGAAGTGTGCCCGAAAAGCCCTGCGCATCTCACATTCGATAAGAGTACGTGCCCGAATTGATGTACCGAAATGGGAACCTTCCTACTTCTTTCTCACAGCTTCGTTGGGAACTCTTTAACCTGAATTTAACATCGTATCCCTTGTAGCGCAAGCTACTCTCACGCTCAAGGTCCCATCTAGCTAAATCTACGACTATGGAATCACCCTTTCCACCACCTGGGACAGCTTATCTTCTAAAGATTTTGTCACCTTGGTCCTATCTAAGTTGAGCTGGCGACCGTACTTGAAGGCGAAATCTCTAACCCTATGTTTCAGAGATCCCAACACCTATTCGAGGTAACAGCTCCCACTAGTGCCCGCTGAATTCGAGATTCTAGCCGGCCCCGGAAGTCCCGTATTGCCAGTAAGGTAGTACTGAAATTCTAGTAACCGGCCAAACTAGGCCTATTAGCTAGCCGCAGACTGACCCTAATGAGTCTAGGGTTAGTCTGCCTTATATAGTGGAACGTGGGACACGTAACAAAATCTGCATCAGCTCTTCTAACTAACTATCCAGATAAGATCTGTCTCAGACAGAGAGGGAACTATCTCGACACATCCACATTGGGTGATGCAGACGAAACCTTCGACCAAGTCATAGCGAGCCATAAAATTTTTCAGGCCGCTTTCACACCTTCCCGACGCACTACCCCCTCATCCGACCCTGTCTATCTTGAGATCAAGGATCAAATTCCAGTAACCTGCTAGAACTATCCATTTCGGATCGTCGAGGAAAGACGCCGACTGCCGATAAAATGAAACCCTCTCTGCAGCGATATTAGGCGCATAAACCGCGGCCACCTGGAACTCGAAATTTAACGGCAGCATCGGCCACAAAACTAATACGGATTCTGTTGTTGGTGTTGTTTCTACTGTTATTGTTTTGGATGAGACTTTAGCTATTGCTTCTGCTGCTGTGTTTGTACTACTGATACCAGTGCCAATCTTTTTTTCTTGTTGTCTTGGTTGGCGATTTCTTTTTCCTAGTGACTTGGGTCCATCCTTCTCCCGGATTGTTTTGATGGTACCCATGTTCAAAAGCAGGGTTGGATGGACTGGTAGTTTTTTTTTCTTTGTTGATATTGTCGTTGTTAGGCGGAATCTCGCCAGGTGGCCAAGCTGCTTGCAGAACAAGCAGAGTGGGTGCCTGTCCTCTGCGACCACCATCATCTGCTGATCCTTGTAGGGCAGGATGTGTGGGATGGCCTGGAAACCTTCCCTGTTGAGGCAAACGTTGAGAATAGTCACCGAGCGCCGTCCCATTCACCGATCTAGGCAGCGAGGACGCACCCATTTAACTATTAGGACATTGCACACGGTCACTAATGCGTCTAGTTCCCTTAAATTTGGGTCAAAGCCTTCAGTGTTTGGTGAAGATGTTGCTCCCGGCCAGCTCCTCTGAAGGCAGCAGAACATCCCACGTTTCGAAACTTCTTACAGAAATACTAGCATGGTATACCTACAGACTTTAAGAGCTCCGCGAAGGTCTCTTTATTCCTGCCAATCTCCTGGTCCTTAGATCTGTAATAATGTAAGTCTTCGGCTCCACTTCTGTCACTAATTCTTGGATAGGTAAAATCTTATTTCATTGGAAGCACGGAGCCTGCTTCCCGACAATCCTTTTCGTATTCCTGTGGGGATTTATTTTTTATAGACCAGGAGACTGGCGTTGCTGGTGGTTTTTGTCCCGGCGGAATGGAGCTGGCCAGGAGGGAGGTTTGGTTATTCACTTATGAGACCGGTAGCGATGGCCATTCTGATGATGTTTTGCAACCGGCTGTTCCGGCTTCTTTGGGAGGGCTTCCAGGTTGTTATCGTTATCTGTCTAGCTGGTGTTGATGTCTTCCTCCATAGTTGCTTGATTAAATAGAAGAAATGGGAGATTATTGGAGGAGGCTGTTGTTGCTGGTTCGTTTTCTGTAAGCTGGTCTGATGGGAGAGAGATATAGAAACAAATTAGATCAGGCTAGTGCCTACTTCACCCAGGAATCTAACTCGCTGTACAACGTAATGTTGGAACTTTTCATAGCAATTTAAGGGCACAAATCGATACTATGCCTATTTACGATTCCCGGGTATACCACCTTTACCGACGATATGTCCATCCTAGTAACGAGATCTAAGAAATATGGCTTGTAGTTTGGTTCTTCTTTGTTTAGATCTTTCAGTTTAAGGAAGGACCGTACAAAATACTCAGGTACGGGTTCGGAGAATAAGATTCAAGTGCTGAAAAAGGTGGCCGCTTTTTATGATCACGAAGGAAACTTGGACAGAGTCAAAATAAGTGGCACACATCTCCCTACTAGTCTGCCAGCTTCGCCACTTCCAGTTCAACCGGCTGCCTGGCATTCGTGTCAAGCGGTAACAATGGCAAGCATAGTTTCACACTGCAATAAACCTCCAGCTCTAGTGAATCTATCATCAGCAAGGTAATCTGGGATACGTTCTGAGAGGCTTAACAATGACTCTCATAGCTCACATTACACCTGGTGAAAGCAATAACCAGCATTGACTTGCAGCGCGCAAGTCTCAGCTTGTGTGAACCGTCCTCCTCCTTAATCCCCACTTTAAAATGACCTCCTGTCAAATCCTGCCTGGTAAGAGGCTCACATAAATCTTACATTTACCTACTTGGCCTATATCGACTTCCAGTTTTTCTAATTAAGCTAATTTCTAAAGAGCCCTTCTCCGATTGATTTGTGGCATTAATGGTTACCGTCATCTTCTGGTGGTGACCTTGGAGTGTCGAATATGAATTGTTGGCACTCGTTTTGTCTAAGTGCCTTTGGTCAGTAGTTTACTAAATACTAAGCGAACAGCCAATTCTGAAAGATGCAAAGAAGTCTTTTCGAAGCCGTTTGTCGTTTAAGACGACTTAATAGATCTGTGTGACGAAGAAGGGTCGCTTTATTTTTGGGCTTTCGACCCCAGGGATCAAGTGTGTCAAGAATAAAAAGACATTCACCTGTGAATATGCGAAAAACCCTGTGCCTTAGCAAGAGGATTTTCGCAACGAGGCAAGAAAGTTCGATTGAAAGCATCTGCTGCGGTAATGCAGAAGAGTCTATCAAACACGTCTTCCTAAATTGCGCGATCGTATCCCGTGATGCAAGTTTTTTGAAGGCTTCATTGTTTGCAGGTTGCGCGGTGATGCTAGTTCTGTCGGTAGTAATGTGGTTCCATCGCAAGAGAAAAGACTACACTGTTTTTCTGGGCGTACTTGGTATTCGGAGTACCAATTTAGACGATGCGACATAAGAGATTCCACAAGAGTGATCTTATTTTTAAGCATCTGCTAAAAGTTGCCGTTAGGGTTGGGAGACGGAAGCTCTCTTCCCCGGAATAAAGCAAAAGGTGGATGAAAGTTTTGCACTTGTATCGAGTGAATGTGGTAATTTCATGTTCTTTCGATTGCAATTCAGTAACGAGTTGAGTTTAAAATTTACGGTTTCCGGTTCAAGTCATTCCAACCTATTGCATGTAAGACTAAGTCTTGTATTTTGATAGAAAGAAAATCAAAAATATATAAATACCCACTCATAAAAAAAGTAAGTCAGTGTAGGTAAGTATACTTATTTTTAGTTCCCACAGCTTTTCATTTTAATTAGCTCTCCCCATAAGATTACAGAAAATCAAGTACTTTGATGTTAGAGTTTTTTCAACCCCCTCGCTTCCCGCATCAACTTGCTTTTCAGTCATAGTAGTACGTTCGTATTCATCTTTTGATTGTAAATAGAGTTTTTTTCTCATACACATTTCATTCGCATTTCTTTATGTAAATAAGATTTTAATTCATCCCCCCCCCCTCACAATATGTACATATGGGAGTAGTTTAGAATCTCACAATGATTGATGTATTTTAGCGACTGTAGCTCCAAAGAATTCCTAAATGTAACGTTATCGTGCAAGTAATAATATTGTATATTTGGGTCAGTGAATGGAACAAGTTACGTTTAAGATAGGACAGTGAAGACCAGCCTAAACAACCCACATGTTATATCTTGAGCCACATTTTGTAATTATTTTCATTTATTTAATATATATTTTCTAATTCCTTCTTGCTGCATATCTAAGGATCGACATTCATGTGCCTCAAGTAGTAATATGACAGTTTTGTTTAATACACACACACCTTTTGATATTCAGTATATAGGTGGCTCAATTTCTCATCTTAACATAGTGGAATACTTTTTAATATTAATTAAAAAAATTTGTGGATGAAGGAGGAGAAATAGTATTTTATTCTAATTTCTTTATGCACTGAACTTTTTAAATTTCCAGTTATTTACTAAAGCAGTCGTTTTTGATCAGAGTCTACTTTTACTAATACCATTAAATGTTTTACAAAAAAGTTGTGGAAAGAATACTTGTAATTAAATCCGTTTTAAAATTTCCTTATTAGTCATAAAAAAATTACAGTGCACTCTATATAGGACTGAGAAAAAACAAGTGTTAAAAAAACATTAGCTCGTGCCCTTAATGTCTTCCAAAGAAAATTAAGCGAGTAAACACAATGACTCATTAAAATAATAATTAGAATAAGTTTCCCGAAATCGTTTATACTAACGAACGTCCCAGTGATGTGCTCTCTTTCACGTACACAGAAATATCAGGTAGTTTTACTGGTAAGTATTAGAAATGTCTGGACTTAAGCATCTCTGGTAAGAAGTACAATACTTGTAAAATTAAAATGTCTAATAAATCCCTGAAGTCGTCGTCTCTGTGACGTAATCGCTAACGTGCTGAACGACTTCGGCATCGCAGTATGAATCCCCTTCAACGATGGATTAAATTGTAACAACTGTTCTTCAAGGATGTCTTTAGGATTAAATAACCCTCTAAAGTTGATATGCCATTACGTAAAAAACAAACCTAAATCACTTGTAATAGCGACAGATGTCAGATGATGCCATTACCCTCAATATATTCTACTTCATTAGAAATGCTTTAAGTAAGCTCTATAGTGCCAGGTTTATAATAAATAAAACATTACCCTAAATACAGTTAAGGCGCCTCCTGTCTTATCTAAAACTGAAAAGGTGATTTGTTAATTTCGTTTAAAAACTTTATAGCGCATTTTGGTTTCCAATTACCTGTTTTTATTTATTTACTTAATTTTGGTTTTAGTCGAAAAAAAAAAAAAAAAAAAAAAAAAAAAAAAAAAAAAAAAAGACCAAGTTTCTTGTCAGTTGATTGAATCTAAGAAATAGATTTAAATGTAACGATTTTTTTTCACGCAGTAAAGAAACTAAATATTTTTCCGACGTCTTGTTTTTGGATTGCGTCATGTTTCGCCCTTATCAAAAATCATCTCAGCAGAAGGAAGAAACTTAACAAATAGAAGGGGGAAAACGGAGAAACACTGAAAAAGAGAAAAACTAAAAGAAACAGTAGTGGAGATGATTAGGAAGGACGAGAAATGAAAAAAAAAAGAATAGACAAATATAAAAGTATAGACCCGATTCTTAGCCATGATAGTCACAAATTTACTAGTACAGCTTGAATCCAGGGTTCAATCGCAAGTGAAAACCTTGGTTTTAAATGCTCATTTTCAAAGCAGGCAGGTCTTTCTCAAATGAAAGGTTCTACTGCCTGATTTTCTTTCTTCTAAGGATCAGTTTGTTTGCCAACAGTAATATCAAGTCTATCTAACACCATTTGGAAACTAATCTACTTGACACAGATGTGATACAGCCATACTCGATCAAGCAATGATCTCCAGAATTAGATAGAGTTTTGTGTCATACCTAGGAAACCACTTGATTCTAACCGCTCTGCAAGGAAAATGGTGTATTCTAAGCCTCAGCGTCAGGGCTACTATATTGTTTTTAAAATCATTGCTTGATCCTACATCATAATCAGAAACTTATTCTTCTTCCAAGTATCATATGTCTTCAAATATTTCGCCTGACCTTATGTATTTACAATAAATCCATATTATTTTTACAACGATTTGTTTTCGGTCTGTACGAGAATAACAATTTGTTGGTTGTTAGAGCCGACAATCACTCAAAACCAAGAAGCTTTTGAAGTTACTTTTAACCTAGAAAAACTCATAACAGTTGAAAGTCTACGACAAAGTCTGATTAAGTATGTATTAGATATTTATCTCGAGTAATTAATATCCAAGCAACGCTTGTAGACAATTATTCTTAGATACAACTAGAAATATAAAATTTCTACTACCAAACTTTGTAAATATACCAATAAAATTTTGCTGACTCCATAATTCCCCGGACTTAGAAAACAAAGTGGAGCCTCGGCTCTTGATGTAGTTTAATGCTATTCCTCTTTTTGTGGGGTGAAGATCTTATCCCTTTGTTGAGGATGCAGTCAGTTTATTTCCAGCCTCATCGACAGAGCTGTATTTGATCTTGAGCTTTAAGTAAAACTTAATTGCAGTAGTTAAAATATTTGTTTGGTTTGGTTTTATGGCATATCAACCCTTGTAGGTTATTTAATGCCAAATCCATTTTATACATAAAAATTCTATTTCAAACAATTCCGTCTGGTTTAAGTACAGTTTTTCGTTTACACGTAGTTAAATGTCAAAAGTTATCTTTCAAACAAGTCAGTTTAGCATAAGTACAGTTTCCATGTCAAAAAACACTTCCATTTCAAACAACTCAGTCCAGCACAAGTATGCTGCCCAAAAGTCAAAACAGTCCTATTTCAAGCAATTCAGTTTAGCTTAAGTACAGTTTAATTCTATTTGACCCATACATAAGACCCTATTAGGAGCTACCAATCCGGACCAAAGTGGTCCTGGGAGCAATGGCCATGAAGGGGTAGTCTGCATTTCCCAAAGCTCCAACAATACTGGAACATAACCATCTGATTGTTTACTGTCATATCCAGGACACTAGTTGGGTCTTACTCCTCTGCAGAGAAGAAGTTGGTGTATTCTACAACCCCAACCGACTGGGGTACTCTGCATTTCCCAAAGCTCTAGGAGTGCTGGAACCGAGATTGTTTAGTGTCATAATCCAGGATACTCGTTAGCAGGGGTGCTTAACACTCAGCAGAGAAGCGATCGGTGTATTCTACTGTAGCAGTCTACTGGGTAATAGAACATTTGACGCGAATGATAGGGAGCTGATGTCACAATGTTTAATAACTAACATTGAGTATCTGGTTAAACCTTTTAACCATATATATATATATATATATATATATATTAACTTACAGATTCAGATGAGAAGCAAGCAAATTTCAGAGATTGTCGACCTAATGATTGCAACAAACACTGAGAACAAAAGCCATGATTCTTTGAACAATTTTGCAAAATATATCTGCCATCTTTCAAGAACGAAATGGAATTAATTGCAAAATATATATAGATTTACGAACCATTTTTAAATGAAAAGTTTTAAATGAGTTTTCTGTAAGCAGATAAAGGTAAGAAAAGATTAAGAGTTCGCGAAAAAAGAAAAAAAACTCCAAAGACTAAGGGGATAAGGTGAAATCAATCCTGTTAATCGAAAAAAGAAAAAAAAAACGCCAAGAGGAAAATGAAAATTTGTTACAGCGCTTGAAACAAATTGGAATCACGAAAATTACGTCAAGTCTGGCATAAGTTAATTTTACAAAAGCAGCTAGCGAAGAGTGAACGCTTTTTATGAATTGCCAAACAAGATTGCTTCTTGCCAAGTTAAAAATCTGGTATTGTTTAAGATGTTGATTACTTCAGCAGCTGTTTAGGATTAAATGTCCGGTTCAAAACTAAATGTGAGCAACTAAAATCCTTGCAAACACTTTCCAATCTTTCGCTTATGCGTCTGTTTCAAAGTATTCTTGAAAAAAAAATAAATGAATAAAAAAGTAGATAGTTGATCTGGCATGCTGCTGTTATTATCATCATTTTCTTTGATTCTCTCTACAATTGTGGCCTTGTCTAAGACAAATCAATGTCTGCCGGATATTTTTGCTAAAGTAAGTAAAGCTTACAAAGTTAATTGTGTATTAAAAAAAAAAATCACTTAATTTGACCGCAAGAACAAAAAACAAAAAGGAATATCAAAGTAGAGAAATATAAGCAAGAAAATGTTTAAAAGTTGTTATTCGCGTAATAAACGTATTGGACCCTCGCCAAAATGAAAGGGAATTCCTTATTTTATAAAAGGAAATAAGATTAGTTCATAATCAGATTCAGTTTTCTTAGTTTATGTTTTTCAATTGTCTTAACTTCGATTACCTCAGAACCCACATACTTCAGCGCTTAGAATAACTTAGACGAAAATATAACTTATAAATGATTATAGAAGGTAATGATCATTTGTTTGAACAAACGCAAAATTCTTATTGAAGATTTTGAGGAAGGGTTATTTCTTGTTAGATTTTAAAACCTTCCCAGCTATATTACTGACAAATTCTGAAATTTGAAATCTGAGGAAAAATGGTGGAGCGTTACTTGAATGGACAAATATTTAGTGATTCACGTATAATTAGTTTTATTCGTATTGATTAAATTTTTCCGATTTTTCTTTTGCTAAAAAGTTGAGAGATTTTTTCCTCTGACATGATTTTGTATCCCCCAAGTGGTTATATTAGCCAACACTTTGATGCTGACAGATGAATCGCTTCAAGTGAGAAAGGAAAATGAAATCTAAACACTTTTGGACACCATATTGATAGTTACGACGAAATTGGCAGGAAAATGAGATTTTCTTTGTACTTATATAATGGAATATACAGACAATTTACTTGTTCTCTATCTTATTTTTGTTGCTTTTTCTTTTGTTCGCCAATGGTCCTGGAGACCTGGGTTCAATCCCAGCTCGCGTCATACCGAAGACTTTAAAAATGGTAATCGATACCGCCTTGCTTAAGGGGCACCTCGGGTGGTGTAATGATTCGCAAGGTAAACTAGCAAGCCTTCACGAGCGAGTTCGATTCTCATTGGGTGCCCCATTCATGCGGCTTGTGCTACATCTAAGCAAAAAGCTTAGAAAATTACTACCTCCTTGCTTAACACTCAGCAATATAAGATATGTATCGAGGGTAAAGTGGAGCAATCCAGGGAAAGGAGTAGCGCTCTCCCCTACACCTCGGTGTTGTAGCTATTGAAAAGGGAGCTTTATGGTCGCCCTAAAACTACGGTCGCCAGTATTACTTACTACCTTTAAAGCAAGCAGCATAGATAAAAATGAACACTCAGTTTTGGTTTTGTTTGGTTATATGGCATATCAACCATCAAAGGTTATTAAATGCCAAATCCTATACAGATTATATATATATCATCATCATCATCATGTCGTGCCGCCAGCACGGATATCCTTGACCATCTCTCGCCACTTATCCCTATCGTTCATCGCCTCCGGCAGGTCTTCTGGGTTACATCCTGTGTCCTCACATAGCTGCTGTATGTAAGTTCGGGCTGGTCGTCCTGCTTTTGCTTGGCCATATGTGGGGGTCCATAGTAGTACGTCACTTACGAGCTCGTCTTTGCTTCTCCAGCAGTGTCCGGCGTGTCTGACCTGTATAGTTTTCGTGATGGGAGGCAGTAGGCCGTACAGTTGGCGTCTCGTAGGGTGTTGTCGCCAGGACTTGTTCAATATTGCTCTCAACATTCTTGTGTAGTTGCCGTCAAGTTTCTTCTCCAGCCGTTTGGTTAGCGTCCATGTAGTGCATCCATATAGCAGTATCGATACAACCGCTACCTGGAATAAACTGCGCTTCATTTCATCTGTCAGGTCTGATTTCCATATTATTGAGAGCCTATCTATAGCCGTCCATGCTTTCGTCAGCCGTGTGTCGATGTCGTTTTCTGTTGATGAGACGCTACTTCCTAGGTAGGTGAATTTGTCCACTAGCCTCAGAGAGGCTCCGTCTAGAGTGGTAATGTTGCCCGTTTTGTTGTAACACATATATTCAGTTTTGTGCGCATTGACATGGAGGCCAATGCCTGCTGCAGCTCGTTCCAAACTATGCAGTAGTGTCTCTGCTTGATTAGGCGTATTCGCCAGTAACGCTAAGTCATCAGCGTAGTCGGCGTCTATGATTGTTTTTGCGGGGTACCTTTTGCTTCTTTTCTTAGCTCGAAGCCATTTTCTCTGATTTTGTCGATCGAAGCTCTAAGCACGTCGTCTAGACAGATGATAAAGAGGTATGGGGCTAGCATGTCTCCTTGTAGTACTCCTGCAACAATGTCGAAGTATTCCGTGTCTCCATCTGGTGAACGTACTTTCACTTTTGTGTTTTTGTAGAGGATCATTATTGCTGCTACGGTTTCTTTAGGTAGGCCGTATGCTAGTAGGATTAGTTCCATTTTTCCTCTGTGGATGGAATCGAAGGCCTTGGTAAAGTCGACAAATAGTAATGTCGCCTGAAGGTTTTTTGCCCGGACGCCTTCAAGGATTCTACGGATGGTCAATATTTGTGAGGTTGTGGATCTATTTCTCCGGAAGCCATTTTGGTTTTTCCTAAGGATGTTGTCTATTTTGGGTTCTATGCGGTTTCGTAGTAGGGCATTGTAGATTTTGGCTGCTATGGATGTAAGTGTTATCCCTCGGTAGTTCTTGGCTAATCCGAGGTCGGCTTTTTTAGGGAAAGGAAGGATGCATCCCTTCGTCCATCTTTCTATCCTATTTTGACTATTGACAGCGTTGCATTGCCGGAGCAGTATATCGTCGAATTGTCTAATATATATATATATATATATATATATATTTGATTTGTGATCACATTTTGGATATTTCATTCTTAAACAAGCCGGAGCACTTTTTGCACAAAGTTAAATGCTATTCTAGTACTTCTCAATAAATCTCAATTTACCACCTGTCATTAGTTTGTACTCATAGCGTGTTCTCTTTAACCCATTGATAGGACGCTGTCAGGTGCTTCCAATCCGGGTTCGAGTGGACCTATGGGAAATAGCAGTAAAGGGGTACTCGACACATTCCCTACATCTCAAAGGTTGGAGCCTTAACATCAGATGGTTTGATATCATACCCATAACACTCGTTGCAGGTGGGATACTACCTCTCTGCAGAGATCCCGTCGGTGAATTTTTTCAGCTCCAGCCGACTGAGCTACTAAAACTAACCAGCAGATTTCATTATATTTAGGTGTTTAATTATATTGTTCATCATCCTATTTTTGAATCCTCAACGGATAGAACACCACTGTTCTATAAATGAAGTACCAGTCACGAAAATCAGTTTTCATAGGTTTTTGATTCTAACTAAGCTAAATACACATACATCCTCTATTTTATTAATACAATTTAAGTTTCCTTATGGTTTTTGTCCGCATGGATTAACCCAACAATTTGCTGACGAGTAGAAAGTGTCACAAGGCTAATTTGTTAAACGGGGAAGAATTGGTTTGAATTCAGTCTTTACCTTCAATATCAACTGTCGTTCTAATGTGAGAGCCTCGAATCAAAAACTCTAGGTGCATAACTACCAGGACTTAATTCAATAGAGTCATATAACGCTAGCAGATTTGAATTCGGTTTCGTTTGGTGTCTTTCTTTTAATGGCGTATCAACCTTTGTAGGTTATCTAATGCCACATCCATTCTTCTAGAAGAACAGTAGTGGAACTATTTAACCCATAGCTGGGAGGATAAGCGGGTTCATACCTTTCCCAAGGGTATTTGCCCGAAAGTGAACGTAATAGCGCGACTGGAGTACGAACTCGCTTACTACGATTCAGCCGTCCATCGCTTTATCCATTACACCACGAGGAACCCCCCCATATACTTAGTAGTGTTTATTTTCTACGACGATAACGGCATGGCAAAAAACACTCACACAATATATATCACTGGACCTAAAAAAAAGCTAAAGAACCTATTTTGCCATTCTATTTACCCATTGTTGGAAGGGGGAAATAAAACTGGATTTATTCCACTGTACGATGAGACGCACAACTAACTTTTTCCAAGATTTGAAATCTAGTCACCAATTCACCAACGCATAGCGCCGCCTCATATGAACAAACGACCTCAATTTTAATTTTAAGCCAATAGGTTTACAATCTTGATTCAAAGAAGAAAATCTCCATTTTAATTTCTATTGATTATGAAATGCTAATAAAGATCATCATTACTTCAAAAACAGGAGGTATAAAAACTGTATATATTACTGTAACCCAATAGAAACAAATATTGTCCCGTGGTTAAAGTAAAATCGTACGTCCTTCGAATCTGTTGAATACATCTGATTAATTTTGGAAATTGCTGTAGTTTTAGAGGGATATTACTTTAGGAGAATGCTGAAAACGCGAAATATTTCAAATTAGTGCATGTGCGTATTTGTCTAATCCAATGAGATGATTCAACAGTAAAGTATGATGGTCTCAGTCCCAGCTGACAGACGCGATGCTTATCCGGCGGGCGTTTGCAACGATAGATAGCAACTAGCAAAACGTGACGACAGCTGCATATGCCCTGGAAAAATGAATAAATTATAAGTGGATGTCCAAAACGGCAAAACAGGCGTAAATCATGTAAAGTGCAGAAGGAAACATTCCTTCAGTTTTTCAATAATAGCCAACAGGATAGCAAAAGGCCAATAAGCCATACAATTGATGACCAAAAACAAAGGAATTTACAGCTTTATCTGTTCTTGCCATCTCGGTTGGGGCTCAGTAGTTAAAAAGATGGACACAAAATATAGAGGAATTTTCAGATTACAATTAATATTTGATATGACGGGCATAAACACACGCACTATATTATATATATATATATATATATATATATATATATATATATATATATATATATATATATATATATATATATATATATATATATACACACATACACACTCACAAAATACATTTAAACACATACTTTTGGAAATATCGCCGAGTGTTTGTAAACCAAAGTTAGAGTAATTAAATAGAAGTAGAAAATGGAGAGAGATAAAATGAATGAACAAAAAAGCGCTAGAAAACACCTGTGTATTTCTATAAAAGACGAAAGATTTATAACTCCCAAGACCACCGTAGAATTGACTTGCATGAAAATAAAGAGGCCAAAAAATAAATAAATAAATAAATAAATAAAAACAAACAAAAGCAAATCCTCTCTACCTTTGGTACTGGTCGACAAACGGTTAGTTAACCAATCTTTACTATATTATCATTATAAAATACATGAAAGATTTTATTTTATGAAAATCATTGTGTATAATATGTTTCAAATGTAAAATACTATTAATGTAATTGCAGTTGAACTATGAAAAATGAGGTAAAAGACTGTAATATTTTGGAAAAAAGACAGTGTTTGAAAACCCAAGTTAGCATAAAAATAAGTAAAGTTGCCGACTGTAGTCAGGGGCGAACCAAAGGCTCCCTTTTCAATCGCTACTCATCCGAGGTGTAAGGGAGGGCGCTACACCTTTCCCTGAATTGCTCCAATTTACCATTGATACGTACCTTATGCCGAGTATTAAACAAGGGGGTATCAATTATAATTTTTTAAAAGTCTTTAGTATGACACGACCGGGGATTGAAACCCGGTCTCCCGGACCACTGGCGAACACTGAGCGTAAACACAGAAACTACGTGAAGCAGCGTGGTAGACAAAGGCAGACGAACCCAACAACGGGTCAACGGTACGCCTAGCCAGGGGCTGGGAGGACGAATCCCACGGGATAGCGGCCAGGATCAAATAGTTCGACCGGGGAACTACTGCTGCTCATCTATTAGGGTGGCTTCTAAAGATGAGAATAAAAACACAGACATCGAAATATTACCATGACTCAAACCACATGTCAAAACCACAGTGCCCTTCGTACGGGTAAAAAAGGGGCGCGTCTTGTTGAGGTTAGAGCTCTGGTCCCAGTGTTCGAAAAATAAGCTAAAGATCTCCAAGTAAAACAAAAATTACTAAAATGTAAAAGCACAATACCAACAGTGATATTCAACGTTAGAAATTTAAAGAGAAAAAGCCAACGAACAGAACTGATAACTTCTGCAATGGATCATAACAGACATAATATGCCTACAAAAACATCGATACCTCCATAACGAAGATATAAAATACCACGATACCGGCAATGGATGGACTTTTGACCCAGCACCTATATGGAACCTCATTGCCTTCTATAACGAGCTGTCCTCCCTTGTTCGTAGCATCCCGAAACAATGTCTGATCATTGGTGGAGACATCAATGCACAAATAAGTAAAAGCTAACAACAAATTCCGCCTACGGAACTCGTCAAACTGAAATGGAGATCATCCAACAGATTTTAAACAAGAAAATAGATTAACATGCCTCAATACTAAATTTCAGAAAAGAAAGGGAAAGCTATGGACCTCCAACTACGCAAAAGCACAGAGACTACATCCTCATAGAAAAGAAATGCAATAATAGTGCATTGAATTGTGAGACATATTCTTCTTTTGAAGGCGAATCCTCCGAACGCCAAATTAACACAGCAAGCATAAGACGGAGCCTACGATAGAATGTAGCCCGAACATAAGCCACCGTACACTATGACTGGTCCCTGCTTAGCAGGGATATTAGAGAAATATACGGTAACTCTAAGAAACAAATTCGACGCTCTACAGGGGATATCAGAAATACCTATTCCGAATGACAAATGAGAATTTCGTCAATACTCACTTAGAAGCGGCAGCAGATAGCATTAAAAAAAAAAAAAAAAAAAAAAAAAGCTAAACCTAGAGTCCCACGGGAGACTTTAGCGGTTAGAAAAAAAGCGTGCAGACGTAAAAAAAAAAAAAAAAAAAAAAAAAATCACTTTCCAACACATTTGGAGGGATCCAACTAATATCAATACTCAGAAACTTAAAGCACAAAATGAACTCACGTACACCAAAAAGAATAAACAGAATGCATACAAAATCGGATCAATAAGATTAAGGACATGGTTGAAGCTATACAATCTAGGATAGTATGGCAGACGGTAAACGGTTTGAGCCGAAGGAAGATAACTGCAAGAGCTAAACTGAAAGCTGCTAGCCAAGAAGAACGAATACACCTGTGGAAACAACATTTGAAGAACTGACTCGGAAAACCGCCAAAAAATACTGACGAACCAATCTCAAAAATTATTAGTAATCAACTTGACACGAAACTAGGACAGTTTACCCATCAACAACTCGACTCAGTACTAAGAAAAATTCAAAGTAGGGAAGCAGTATGGAAGATAGGGGAATTCTGCGACATACTGTAATACCGTATATAACCAGAACACAATAGACAGATGAACAAAGGGATGTATCCTCCCTTTCCGCAAGAAGGGTGACCTTTTAATAGCCAAGAACTACCGAGGTATAACCCTAACATCCATAGCGGCCTAGATCTATAATGCTCTAATACGCAACAGCATAGAACCTAAAATTGAGAAAATAATTAGGATGAACCAAAATAGCTTTCGGAGGAATTGATCCATGACATCACGAATTTTGACTATCCGTCGAATTCTAAATGTTCGGGCAAAAAACCTCGAAGGAACATTATTCGCAGGCTTCTCCAAAGCATTTGACTCCATGGTGGGGGAAGATGGAGCAAATACTTATCAACGGCTGCACTCAAAAAAACCCTCGCAGCCATAATGATGCTATATAAAAAAACATCAAAGTAAAACTCTATTCACCGGATCGCAACACAGACTACTTCGTCATGGTAGCAGGTGTGCTGCAAGGAGACACGTTAGCCCCATACCTGTTCATTATTTGTCTAGACTACGTGCTTAGAACCTCAATAGATTTAATGAATGAAAACGGTTTTAAGCAGGCAAAGGAAAGAAACAGAAGATACCCCGTAAGAACTATTACGGACGCAGACTACGCCGATGATAGACCGCTTAAAGCAAATTTACTCGCTCTTGCCGAAACCCGGCTACATCGCCTGGAATGAGTGGCAGG
Organism: Sepioteuthis lessoniana; assembly: GCA_963585895.1. Lineage (NCBI taxonomy): Eukaryota > Metazoa > Mollusca > Cephalopoda > Myopsida > Loliginidae > Sepioteuthis > Sepioteuthis lessoniana. The sequence continues at coordinate 97,217 of CAUZXS010000619.1, forward strand.
TGGCATAGGCCTCCGTATCAACGCAGACAAAACAGAATACATGTGCATTAATCAAAGAGGCAACATCTCCACACTAAAGAGTGGTCCTCTGAAACTAGTGGACAAAGTTCACCTACCTTGGAAGCAGCGTCGAATCAACAGAGAATGACATCAACACGTGACTAGCAAAGGCATAGAGAGCTACCGATAGTTTATCAGTCATATGGAAGTCAGACTTGACCGATAAAAAAAAAAACGCATATTTTTTTTACAAGCAGTGGTTATGTCGATACTGATATATGGATGCACCACATGGACGCTTACTAAACGTACGGAGAAAAGCTTGGCGGCAATTACTCAACAATGCTGTGAAGAATATTTAACAAGTCCTAGAGGCAACACCCGACAAAACAGCAGTTATATGGCCACCTACCACCCATCCCAAAAACTATTCATATAAGACAAACTAGACATGCGGGATACTGCTGGAGAGGTAAGGACGAAGTCATAAGCGATATACTCCTGTGGAACCCTTCACATGGAAGAGCTAAGGTAGGACGAGCAGCTAGACTATATACAACAGCTCTTTGCCGATACAGGATGTAGTTTGGAAGACCTCACCGGAGCGATGGACGATAGAGACGGATGGCGAGATAGGGTCAGGGAGATCCGTGCAAGCTCGTGCAAAATGACGATGACATATATATGACCACTTCCCTTTTTATACATTGCGCGCACGCGCACACACTATATATATATATATATATATATATATATATATATATATATATATATACACACACATACACACACACACACACACGCGCACTCAACTAATCCAAAGATTTTGGCCACCCTAATTTTTTTCTCATTCCCGATTTTTTAATGAAAAATGTTAGGCATGGTGTGTTTGTGTGTGGGGGGGACGTTTGCCAATTGCAAGTCAGGAATTTGCACCAAGTAAAAAGCAAAATAAATAAGACCGGTCAACACTTGAGTCTATCCGGAATGTGGCTGGTGGGTCAAGGATTCCTACTCATGCAAGATAATGACCCAAAGCTTACTAGTAAATTCTGCCAAAGGTATGTTGAAAGTAAAGAGGAATAGTACATCCGTCCACTGGTGTCTTGACTCGTTCAGTCAATGGAATTGACCATCTAAACTTGTGTGGGATGAACTTGACCGAAAAGTCAGAGCTGAACAACACTCACAGAAAGATGGTCAGTCTTTGGGCAAAAGAATGCCGAGAATCTGTGAAATAGTAATAACTATTTTGATGAATTTAAAGTATTTTGTGTTTTTGGTTTAATCTGTATTTAATGTGGCTCAGAAAGACTTGTATTTAGTATAATAAATAAAACTACTGTGGTGCTTAACTTTTTTCATTAGAAATAACGCTAAAGATAAGAAAAAAATTTCGAGGGTGGCAAAATACATTTGACTGGTAGTATATATATATATATATATATATATATATATATATATATATATATATATATATATATAGGGGTGTTGAATGAATAGAATCCTACACATACATCTTAACCTTCAATCAATAACACCTAAAAGGGGGTGAGGATTGGCTATTGCCCCAAAAGGTTAGAACAACCATTTCTCGTGGCCTTCAAGTGCTTTCAATATGAAAGGTTCGGACACCACAGAGAGAGCTGCAGAAGACGCCCAAAATGTGGAGGATGTGGCCAGAAAAATCCAAATCATACGGAGGAAAATTGCCTTAACGAAACCAGCTGCTCTTACTGCCAAGATCTTATGGAATATGCCTAAAAGAGGGAAATCCCGGAGGAAAAATACAGAAGGAATGTGACATTCCTTAATGTCCTGAAAGACAGTAAAGCCGTATATGAAAGAGAATACGTAGGCCACGCTTGCACAGAGAACGATCCTAATCAGCAATAATAAGCAACCAGACAAGTACAAAGTTTTCGATGAAAAGTTGATACAACTGAGACCGAGTTATTTTTAACGTCATACCAACCTGTGTGTGTCATTTAATGCCAAGAAAAACAAAACCAGTCTAACCTATGTTGGTTTTGGGTTTAGGATAAGGGTTTTTATGATAAGTATTTGATTCTGTTTGGCCAGATATTGGTGAAAAATTTTGAGATTTCCGTGAAAAGATGTTCTCTAGTTTGGTTGGGTTTTATATCACATCAACCCCTACAGACCACTAAATGCCAAGCCTTGCTTAGACACATTAAACATGATATTTCCAAACGAATACTTAATAGGTAACATTCCAGATGAGCCAGATCCCGCCTGACCGCACACAAAGTACTGCTAGATAACATGAACAATTCTGCCCAACATCAGTAATTTGTTTGCACAAAGTTAAATGGTTAATTTTTAAACATTTTGCTAATAAGTCTTAAACAAGCCTGATCTTATTTTACTTTAGTTATGATTTCATATATCTCTACCTAATAAAAATCATTCTATTTACTTTTAAACCATTTGTTTGAACACGGTCAAAACGTCTTGAACACTGCTATGAACTAGCAACAATTTAACACCTGTCATTTGTTTGCATACGTTTAAACAAATATCCATGACACCCAGGAGATAAGTTTATCAGTTGTTTCATTTTTAATTTATAAGTGGATGCCTTCTAAGTAAAATTTATAAAAAGAGGTTCAACTCGTTTGTTTGCGCGCAGCTAAATTGTTTCAAGTATTGTAGTTATTTGTTATAACTTACAGTTCGAGGCTGGCAACAATGCGGTCCGTGTCACAATCCACTATAGGATCTTTGTAGGGATTTAGGTGATCCCTGAGCATTGTACTGTTTATTCACTCCCATTGGTGACTGTTCTTGATACCGAGGGAACTGCATCAAATTTGGCCGGGGACAGTTTAAATATGCTTCCCCGTCTTTCACTGATCACTTTGGTGTTCGTATGTGCTCTTCTAGCCTGAGCAATGGGAGCCTTTGCTTTCTGTTTAAGTTGCCCTGGCTTTTTGTTGTGGGGGTTGAGTCCATTTCAATTTTCATTTGCTCAGTATTTTAAAATTTGGTTTTAGTTTCTATTTGTGAGGGTTGGAATTGTTTTTTTCATTTTCTTCTTGAAGTTTATCTATGTCTCCTTTTTGTAGCTTGCATTTCATTTTTTGGGAGGATTTATTGTTACATTTTCTGTTGTGTTGTCTTTGGTATTATTGTTACCCAGTTTCTTTGGTGAGGTATTGTTGGGTTATATTGAAATAGTAGGGATGTCTGAGTATGTTTTTGATTTTTTGGAGTCCTCAGCTTCATTGGTCTGTGTGTTATATGCTCATCTACAGCATCACAACGACACAATAATAAAGACGCAATGACAAAGGCAGACGCAGGAAGACTTCTTTAGAAAAATATTTACCTCTCACTTTATTGCAAGGGTTCGAAAAGGGTTGTTTGGGGTTCCACTGTGAGAGGGAGCTGGAGACCGAAAATAACTGAAATATTTTGACCCCAAACTTATGGCCGTCCGCGTTGTGTCTTTCTCGTTCTCCAAGGCTGCTCAACCGGAGGTCCAGAGGCCACTCTGCTGGGTAATGGCTTTCTTTACGGCATCTTATCAGCATCTCCTCCGGACCTCAACTCATCAGGGCCCAAAGGCCCCTTCGACCTGATGTGGCTTTCCCGACCACATCTCTTCAATAACTCCGTTCGATCTTCAACTCCACTGGCCGTCGAACTCAACTGAGTTATATAATCGATCGACGCCCACTCGATCTTTGAAATCGAATGTTTAATCGTCATCAAGCGGAAATAACTGTCATGCAGTTCAGAGGTCACTCTCTTCCGGTGCATTACTCTGTAGTGGCACAGTGGGACCTTCACCTTGTCCCATATCATCAGCCTTAATCCGCCCACGCGATCTCTTTCGATTACTGGCCATTGGAATGTGTCACTTCCTTCCGGTGCATCACCTTGGAATGGCATTTTTGGGCCGGGTCGAAGGTCAAAATATAACATGTGTTGGAGGTTTTCATGTGAATCTGGTTCGGGTTGTAGTATGGAAGCCTGTTGTATCTTTTGGAGTGTTGGGAATTCAAATAGTTTGGGATGAAAGTTTTCTGAGTGCATTTTATTTTCAATATTTCTTTTTCTCTTTTCCATACTGCACAGAGATTTGATCTTTGCGGTTAGCACATTTAAATTGTTTGCAGGTAGATTCTGTATGGTAAGAACCATCGTCTACAAAATTTTGCATATTTTCTTTCTTGAGCACAGACTTTTGGCAGTTGTTGCAACGGAAGGAATTTAAGATATAAGTTTAGACCTTTTCTATCATGTAACCAATTTTAAGTTTAGGTGGGGGTTTATGGGTATTGAAGGTAAGGATGTAGGTCTGGGTGTTACTAAGTCGGCCATTTTTCTCAATGTAATCTTTTTACTTCGGACTTGTTTTCTCAAGTTGTGTTCAATTTCTTCGATGGAACAGGAATATAGTTCTGAATTTCTCACCACTCCTCGAGATGGGCTGAGGGATCGATGTGGGTAAACTGACTTTCATGCTGTGGAGGGTGGTCATTTTTAGTAGAAGATCCACATTTCTTTTTTGTTACTTCCAACTCACAAACTTAACTCCTCCACCAAACTAAATACAACTAGGAAAATGATCTGAAAATTTTCTAGGAAAACAGTCAATATCTTTCAAACACCTCGTAGAAAACTCTAGAAAAGCAACGAACAAAAGATATCGCAGATACACTAGATGCAACCTGAACAAATTCCTCTCTCAAAAACACCAACTGACTTATTAACCTTTAACCATAACGCAGACACCTACAGCCTTAACTTCTCCTCAGACAACTCTGAAACCTAAAACAAACGTTTCACTTTACAAGAACTAAAAGAAGCCATCTACAAGATCATACAATACTACAATTAGCACTGATGAAATCCATAATGAATTCCTTAAACGTCAATGGAAAGTAACTGGACTACTTGAACCAATCTCATTGATATCCAGGTAAATAGTAGATTCCAATGTCAAAGAAAACATCACGATTCCTAAACCAGGTAAAACAGCTCAAATCCAGAATGCTACCGTCCAAATGGCACTAAGAAGCTGTCCTTGCAAAATAACGGAGCATATGTTTAACAAAAGTTTAGTTTGTTTTATTGAAACTTATAAAATTACAAATATTATTGCCAACTCCAAATGTGGCGTCAGAAATCAAAGATCTACAATTGGATCATGTGGTTTGATTTGAAACCTCCATAAGAGACGTGAATATCACAAAACCCGTCACATATTTTTCAAGATGGAGTATGAGACCATCTGGAAGCATGGTATGATGAAGTACCAACACAAACTGGGACTGAAAGGCTGAATACCCTATTTCATAAAGAATTGTTTTCTCTCTGACGGAAAGTTCAGACTCGGCATAGGTTCCTATCATAGTTTTATAATCAAAAGGAGGGAGTCTCAAGTGAATATACTAACTAGTGATTCTTCAGATTAAAAAAAACAAACAAATGAAAATCATCACCAAGTACCTGAATGCTGGAATCGATAACTACCTGTATGTTGACTTTGTATCTCCTCCAAATCTAAATACGTATGGTAGAGCGTCAACTGCAACAATGCGAACAATATTAACCGATGGCTATTCACAGACAGCTTCAGGATCTCCATATCATAAACTCGATGCCTATATTCGTACCACTTAATAAAAATGCATAAAGACACTCAACCAAATCTTGACTATACTAAAATAAATAAGCGATAAGTACAAATTACAGAATAATTGTTTACCAGGACCTACACTTCATCCCCCACTAACTATACCTAAAAGAATAATTAAGTCCTACAAATCCTCCGAGTAATAAGCCACACTGACTGGGGCTCAGATCAGATAACTTTATAACTTTATAACTATAAAATCCTAATCTGCTAGAAAATCAACTATTGCTGCTTTATATATACATTAGTCAGGAAATCTTATCAGAAATCTCTTAATACAATCCACCGTGATGGCTTGAGGCTTTTTCTGGGAGTCTTCAGAATATCCTCAGTGGAGAGCCAAAGCACCAAGGTGTATAAGCCCCCCTCTACATCTCGGATTCCAAAAACTAGGCTTCAATACTACACTAAAATATCCATACATACTAATCCTGTTCATTACATTTTCAACCCCAAACAACAACTTCTATTTAACCAAATATTCACCCAAGAAAGAAATAAAACATTTTGGTCTCAGCATGAAAATCATACTTCATGTAGCTGAAATCTCAAGCGTAAATCCCCATGCTACTATATGACTCAACTCTGCACCCTGGTTATTTAAAGAGCCAGTGGTAATCCTCGACCGAAGAAAACATACCGAAAAAGAACACCTTACTATCAATAAAAGCTCTCTAACATCCCAGAAAAATACCCTAACTTCCCCCACATTCACAAATATGAACCCAAAGACAACAGAGCTGGACGTGGAGCAGTTTTCAAACTACAAAAAAAAAAAATATCCCCATTCAAAAGAAGCTTTCATATTTACCGCCGGAACCCGTGCAATAATGCTGGCACTCTACATTGTCTCGCCAAGTTTGTTCAAAAAGATTCATCTCCTCTTCAGATTCTTTCCCTATGCTATAGTCTATCCAACAGGCATTTGGATAACCCTCTAATCAAACTTTTAAACATACTAAACTCCATAAGCTCTAGCAAGAAAAGTAATATTCTGCTGGATCTTGAACCACAAAGGAATCCAAGGAAGCCATAAAGTTTACTATAGCCAAATCTGCACTCGACGTAATACCTTGAAAAGGTTTGGTTTTAAGGCATATCAACCCTTGTAGTTTATTTAATGCCGAACCCCCCACCTCTCTCGCTATATATATGATTTTTGTTGATGGCATTCTTATACAAGTCTGAATTATTCTTTACACACTATTCAGTGGTTTCAAGTATTGCTACACAATTCAACATCGGTAATATTTTTGCACGGTTTGTTCTTATACCTATAGATAGTGCCCTATCAGATATTACCACTTCACGTCAAAGTGGACTTGGGAGCAATGACATTGAAGAGGTACTCAGCATTCTACATGTATTCTACAGCGCTAGCCGATTGGGCTGTTATAGAAGGTACTTTGAGCCTTATGTCAGACAAAGCTAATCTTAAATAACTCTTGAAATCTATTTGGCATGTTTTGTTTACAAGCTATCTTGTGCAAAGATAATTACAAAAAATAAATAAAGGCATTTTATTCACTACGGTAAATATTGTCAATTCCATATGCATACAGACATTGTTCCTATGAAGAATATTTTACGAGTGTATGCATGCACTTTACTAATTTCATTATTAACGCCAATATCCGGCTTTTTATGGACATAAAGAAAAATCTATCATTAGTTTAACTGGAAATTAATTGTATGTAATTTGATCTAAAATTGAGATGTTTGCCAAATAGTGGTAAGTACTTTAATATGTATATTGTCTGGGCGGCTTCGCATCATTAACAACAAATAGTCGTGATTTAGAGTCAAATGAGGCTCATTTGTAACCAAGTATTTACTAAAGGTATTTGTTGGCTAGCAAGATTTTTTGTTAACCTCTTCAAATTCACACGTTATTAAATTTTGCAGAGATCATTCAGCAGTTATTTCCTCTCTAACTATTCTTGATTTAATTAAGGCGTTTTTGTGTCGAAACAGCATTTTCGGATTTTATACTATGCAAACACCTAATATTATTCGAAATTTCCAAGATGGTTAATTATAATGGGAAAGTCTAGACCAAATTAAATCAAACAAAAATTGATCAAGTAAATACAAAAGGAAGTATCAAAGGGTAGATTTAGTGATAAATTGGAATTATACAAAAAAACTTTTATACAATTATATAAAGGTAAGGAAATTTGGTTTATTGGCATATCAACACTTGAGGGTTATTTCATGCCAAATCTTGTATACATCATTTGATAAAGTTACCAACAAACACTTCAGTTCGGAATTATATATAATTCCTAAATCAAGTGTTTGTGGGTAACTATTTTTAAACGAGTTTGATCATTTATTTTCACGCAGTTTAATGGTTTCAAATCTTCCTAACTCTTAATCGTTTTATTTCATTTAATATTAATTCCTAAAAAAGATTGTTATATCTAAGCGGCACTTTATAGTCCTCAAATGTTCAGAATTGAACACTCACCATCAGTCTACATGGATTGCTATAGAGAGGTAAGAAAAGTGAGAGAGAGCAGAAAGAGTTGGAGAGAGAGAGAGAAAGAGAAAGAAGGGACATTTATAGAGTGAAAGGAAGACCAAAATATTTTTAGATTACTCATGACAAGGATTAATCTAAGAAAATTAGGCAGGACATATATATTACAGATGTCACTAAAACATAGTATATAAGACTTCGGGTGATTTAACAACGTCTACAGTTGGATCTTTTGAAGCCTTATTGATATGGCGTTCGTTGGATATGATTTAGCTTTTAAGGATAATGGAAATTTACTGTTCATCTCAGTAGCTTTAGTTATAATCAAAACTAATATTCACCTCGGATTCACAATTGCCTTGTATGCTGGGCTTAGATTACGCAGACATTATCCCCTGCAAAGGTTTAAGACCCCATCCCGGAAAGGGGTGTCCTGTGTATGAGACTAAACTGAATTTGGCAGCGGGGCTCCAGTTTTGGAGCTCTGAGGATTGTGGTGCACTCCATTATCATTACTTCAAGTTCCACGATGATCCAAAGTGGTGGTACCAATTGTATTGGTTTAGTTTTATGGCATATAAACCTTCCTGGGTTATTTAACGCCAATTCTTCTTTATGAGTATATGTATTGAGTATATGATTTGTAAACGAATAGGTTGTTGATTACATTTTCAAATCAAGCTCAAGCTCATTTGCTTGCACACAAATGGTTTCAAGTATTTTTATGTTATACTAACAATTTACTTAAAAATCAGTCATTTGTTTTTACAAAGTTACAAGTTTATAAATGTTTTAAATGAGAGTGAATTTTATTTGAGTAATCTTATTTTTACATGAATTAGAGCTGGTTTATTTGCGCACAAATGCACTACATAGACGCTAACTAAACTACACTAGAATACTGCAAGCAATTTTGGGCAAGTTCTGGAGGCAGCACCCCATAAAGCAACAGTTGTACGGTCACTTACCACCCATTACAAAAAATATCCAAGTTAAACGAACCAAACATGCGGGACACTGACGGAGAAGTGGGCCCGAACTCATAACTGACATACTCCTGCAGACGCCCTCACATGGACGAGCAAAGGCAGGACGACCAGCTAGAACCTACACACAACAGCTCTGTACCGATACAGGATGTAGCCTTGAAGACCTATCGGAAGCAATGAACGATAGAAAAGGGTGGCGGGAGAGGGTCGTGTTGATGGCACGACATGATTGTTTACGCAGTGAAGTTGCTTCCAGTATAGCTCACACTAGATTTATTTGCACACAGATAAATAGTTTTAAGTTTTGCTGTTTAACACTAATGAATATTCAACACTTCATTTTCACACAGAAATTGTTTCAAGTATTCCTACGTATTTGAATTTAGTTGAAAGGCTATGATTTCTAAGTGAGTAGTTTGAAGGTAATCTTACTTTTAAATGAGTTAAAATCTAATTAGGTTGCAAACGGTTAAATGGTTTCAAGTATTGCTATTTAACAATAATCCAGTTCGCACACAGTGAAGTAATTTCAAGTATTTCTATGTAATACCAACAATTCAATTTTTGCACCCGGTGAAACAGTTTCGAGTTTTCCTTATACAAATCCTTCAATTCAGAACTAAAGATTTGTTTACACACACTTAAATGGCTTCAAATATTGGTATGTAATACTAAACATTCAAATTAACATCAGTTACCTCTAAGAGTCTCACCTACTGTTCAAATAGCTGTTTGAAAATTTTTACTATTGAAAATCAATACTTGATATCACAACTGTGAAAAAACTATAGACACTACAAAAATATTAATGTATAATGTACACAATTCCTTAAATTCTAGTCATAAAGTAGCCCGAGACAAGTGTTATAGTCATATGCATCACAACGACTCAATAATAAAAACGCACGCAGGAATAACAGACGCAATGATAAAGACGCAGGAAGACTTCTTTATAAAAATATTTACCTCTCATTTTATTGCAAGGGTTCGAAAGGGTTGTTCAAGGTTTGCGTGTGAGAGGGAGCTGGAGACCGAACATAAATGAAATATTTTGACCTCAAAGTTATGGTCGGCAACGTTGTGTTTTCTCGTTCTCCTCTGGACCCCAGTTCAATCAGGGCTCCCGAGAGTCCCTTCGGCCGGGTGTGGCTTTCCCTACCACATCTCATCTCTCTCCGCCTCCAACTCTACTGCTTGACTTCTGTCTTGACCGAGCTATATTATAGTTCAACGCCCACTTGATCGCCAACTCGATCTTTGAAATCGAATGTTTAATCGTCATCAAGCGGAAATAACTGTCATGCAGTTCAGAGGTCACTCTCTTCCGGTGCGTCAGTCTATGAGAGTATAATGGGATTTTTTTTTTTTTACCTCGTCCCATTTCATCAGCCAATTTCCGCCCACGCGATTTCCTCTCATAACTGCCATTAGAATGTGTCACTTCCTTCCGGTGCATCACCTTGAATGACATTTTTGGCCGGGTCCAAAGGTCAAAACATAACACAAATTGACAAACCGTTAAAAAAATCAATTAATCTCTAACGCATTTGCGATAAAAAAAACAAAACAAAAAAACAAAATTAGAGAAAAGAAAAATATCGAAAGATTAGAATCATTATGAGATGAGGCTTCTTAATCTGAGAATTAATTTTTATTTATTACGGACTTTTTGTCCTCATCTTGGTAGGGTTTTTTTTTTTTTTGTTTTTTTTTGTGTTGTTTCTTCTTTCACTACGTTTCGGCCAAATTTCACCTCTGGCCTTCTTCAGGTGATTTACCGCGACCTCGGATAGGAATGCTGAGTCTTGTAACCGTATCCCCAGTAATTACTGCTTTGGCGCAGCGGATAGAGGCGTTGAGTCTCTACGGTTCCAGGTGAGCATTGTCAGAAGATAGCGGTTTCAAATCCTACCCAAGCCGGCCAGAGGTTTACTTGGTCAAAAACGTGGTGTGATAGATAACTATGGAAGGCAGTAATTACTGGGGATACGGTTACAAGACTCAGCATTCCTATCCGAGATCGCGGTAAATCACCTGAAGAAGGCCTGAGGTGAAATTTGGCCGAAACGTAGTGAAAGAAATAACACAAAAAAACAAAACAAACCTACCAAGATGAGGACAAAAAGTCCGCAATAAATACAAATTAATTCTCATCGAAAGATTACTAACTAACTATCTTTCCCCGAAGAAATTCCAATTTCTTTAGAACTAAAATGAAATATTTGAGAAGGTAATTAAAATCTTGCTCAGAGAGTTTCATTAATATGATAAAACTGTGATCTATATAGTCGTGTCCGTAATTACTGCAACACTTGGAGCTGTCCATGGGATCTCGAAAGAGATTAGAATATCTTGAGACCCCAGAACGGGATACATGCTGTAGATACGAGACTGAATATCTTTTTTATTTTCCAGCGATGAACTTGTCTGGTGTAAAGATTCTTGTATAATTTCTGCGACCAAGAGTTTCACTTTCATTAGCTTTCTATAAATATGAACATCTCTTTTCTTTTATATATATTTCTTCATTTATTTCGTCAAATATCTGATACATGGATTTAGCTATGAATAACGACATTCCCCTTTGTTCATCGTCTGTCCGTCTGTGTGCTTTCATGTAAATGTATACATGGTTGTATTGATTGAAAATGTCGATTATGTAGGATGTAATCTTCCCAGCAGCGGAGGAAAGATTAAGTTTAAGTCAAACAGCCTTAGAATCATACACTTAACTGAATTTGTTAATCAGAAAGACGAAAGCGACTTTACTTAAAATTGTATTAAGCCAGTCAATGTGCAGCGACACGCTCAAGCAAGAAATAAGTGTCGAAGCAGAATGTTTTCTACTTTAGGATAAAAATCGCACATTTGGGGTGCCAATTTGAAGACAACCAAAGCAGGAGTACGCAAGGATAAAAATTTCAAGTCAAACATTGGGATAGCTGAGCGAGAAAATAGTGAAACTAAAAAAAAAAACAAAACAAAAAACAGATGGATGGATAACGGTAAGAAAAAAAACAAAAAATTAAATGAGTAATAGAATGAGGAAAAAGAAATATACACTGAGAGAGAGAGAGAGAGAGAGAGAGAGAGAGAGACACACACACAAAAGAAAAAGAGACAGACAGAGACACAAAGAGAGAGAGAGACACACACCAAGAGAGAGAGACAGACAGACAGACACAAAGAGACACACACACAAAGAGAGAGAGAGACACACACACAAAGAGACAGAGAGAGAGAGACACAAAGAGAGAGAGACACAAAGAGAGAGACAGAGGCACAAAGAGACAGAGAGAGAGACACACAAAGAGACAGAGACAATAAGAGAGAGAGAGAGAGACACACAAAGAGACAGAGACACAATAAGAGAGAGAGAGACACACAAAGACAGAGAGAGACACACCAGAGAGAGAGAGAGAGACAGACAGAGAGAGAGACACACACAAAGAGAGAGAGACACACACACACAAAGAGACAGAGAGACACAAAGAGACAGAGAGAGAGAGACACAAAGAGACAGAGACACAATAAGAGAGAGAGAGAGAGACAGAGACAGAGACACAAAGAGAGAGAGAGACAAAAAGATACAGAGAGAGACAGAGACACAAAGAGACAGAGACACAAAGAGAGAGAGAGAGAGACACAAAGAGAGACACAAAGAGAGAGAGAGACAGACAGACACAAAGAGAGAGAGAGAGAGACAGACAGACACAAAGAGAGAGAGAGAGACACACAAAGAGAGAGAGAGAGAGACAGAGACACACACAAAGAGAGAGAGAGAGAGAGACAGACAGACAGACACAAAGAGAGAGAGAAAGAGACAGACAGACACAAAGAGAGAGAGAAAGAGACAGACAGACACAAAGAGACAGACAGACACAAAGAGAGAGACAGACACAAAGAGAGAGAGAGAGAGACAGACACAAAGAGAGAGAGAGAGAGACAAACACAAAGAGAGAGAGAGAGAGACAAACACAAAGAGAGAGAGAGAGAGACAAACAGACAGACAGACAGACACAAAGAGAGAGAGAGAGAGAGACAAACAGACAGACAGACACAAAGAGAGAGAGAGAGAGACACAGACACAAAGAGAGAGAGAGAGAGAGACACACACAGACACAGAGAGAGAGAGAGAGACACAGACACAAAGAGAGAGAGAGAGAGAGAGACACAAAGAGAGAGAGAGAGACACAAAGAGAGAGAGAGACACACAGACACAAAGAGAGAGAGAGAGAGACACACAGACACAAAGAGAGAGAGAGAGAGAGAGACACAGACACATAGAGAGAGAGAGAGAGAGACACAGACACATAGAGAGAGAGAGAGAGACACAGACACATAGAGAGAGAGAGAGAGAGACACAGACACATAGAGAGAGAGAGAGACACAGACACATAGAGAGAGAGACACAGACACATAGAGAGAGAGACACAGACACATAGAGAGAGAGAGACACAGACACATAGAGAGAGAGAGAGAGAGACACAGACACATAGAGAGAGAGAGAGAGAGACACAGACACATAGAGAGAGAGAGAGACACAGACACATAGAGAGAGAGACACAGACACATAGAGAGAGAGAGAGAGAGACACAGACACATAGAGAGAGAGAGAGAGAGAGACACAGACACATAGAGAGAGAGAGAGAGAGACACAGACACATAGAGATAGAGAGAGACACAGACACATAGAGAGAGAGAGAGACACAGACACATAGAGAGAGAGAGAGACACAGACACATAGAGAGAGAGAGAGACACAGACACATAGAGAGAGAGAGAGAGACACAGACACATAGAGAGAGAGAGAGAGACACAGACACATAGAGAGAGAGAGAGAGAGAGACACAGACACATAGAGAGAGAGAGAGAGAGAGACACAGACACATAGAGAGAGAGAGAGAGAGAGAGACACAGACATAGAGAGAGAGAGAGAGAGACACAGACACAGAAAGAGAGAGAGAGAGACACAGACACAGAGAGAGAGAGACACAGACACAGACACAGAGAGAGAGAGAGACACAGACACAGACACAGAGAGAGAGAGAGACACAGACACAGAGAGAGAGAGAGAGACACAGACACAGAGAGAGAGAGAGACACA
>CAUZXS010000620.1:0-60897 GCA_963585895.1 Sepioteuthis lessoniana
CGATATGCAATAAAAATTGTGTTTTAAAACTTGGAAAAAAATGCCACAGAAAACGCATGAAATGCTTCAGACTGCTTTTCGACCATCTTGCATGAATCGAGCATCAGTTTTTGAGTGGCATAAGAGATTCCAAGAAGCCAGGGAGTCTGGATTCCAAGAAGCCAGGGAGTCTGTGAGGGATGATGAGAGGTGTGGGAGGAGTGAGGAAGTCAATACACCTGAGATGATTGGCCAAAGGGTAAGGGTTAGGGTTACTATGTTGAGGTTTTAAGGGAGTTCAAGAAGAGATTCCGTCGGAAGAGACCAGTACTCTTGAAATCGGATCAGTGGCATTTCCCCCAGGACAATGCACCAGTCAACAACTCCATCCTTGTCACAAACTATTTGACCAAGATGGGCATCAAAACAGTTCCTCAGTCTCCCTATAGTCCAGAACTCGCTCCCTGTGACTTTTGGTTATTCTCTAAGCTCAGAGGCTATCGTTATGAGACAATTGAGGAGATGAAAGAGGCTTTGACGAAGAGGACTTCCATGGGGCCTCCAGAAGTTGTTGGAACGGTACAACAAGCGCATTGAAGCCGGAGGTGATTACTTCGAAGGGTACTTGAGTTTCATGTGTGTACTATCTATAAAAGAGCCCATACGAAAAAAAGTCTGGAAACTTATTTAATGATCATTAAGAAAACCTCTAAATTCAAAATCTGAGGACCGTTGCTCAGGAAAATCGGTTGCACATCAGTACATCATTCTTCTGTTATCAGCATATCGAAAAAATGTGGCTGGTCCAACACAATCATGTACAATTATAAACAAATCATCAATGTAGAAAGTTCAATGATTCACATCTTAAACTGTTGGTCATTCATATGTTCAAGATCGAGAGAAGAGTTCATTATATATATATATATATATATATATATATATATATATATAATAAAGACAGAGGAAGTGCAAATAAGAAAAACTGCATAAAAAAGAGTACTTGATGATGTTTTCACAGAACAGATCTGAACCTAAAAATATTTGAATATTTATCTTGGGATAAAGCTACAATGGTGATTGTTTAGTTAACAATATAATTTACTAGGATGCCATCAAGGAAGAATATAACACCCACCGGTGAAGCTGAACTGGATTAGAAAAACAGGGTACAATCCTATTTTCAGCTTTAACAAGAGATATTCTAACAGAACTACTTTACCCAAACATGTTAGACAAATAAAAGTTGTAACGAAGCCATAATAACATGTGACATTATGAAAAAATCCCAAGCCTACAAAGGAAGCGAAAATAACTACAGATTGTGCTTAAAGAAAAAAATCACATGTCATAGAATATGCTTCAAAAATCACGTCATAGAATATGCTTCAAAAATCACATGTCATAGAATATGCTTAAAAAATCACATGTCATAGAATATGCTTCAAAAGAAGGGAATTAGTATCTGAGTGTAGATATCAACAAATATCTCTTGAGTCATCTGTAACCTGACTCTGATTGATCTTATAATTTATCATCCTCTTTTTTAGACTGCCAGAGAGAGAGAGAGAGAGAGAGAGAGAGAGAGAGAGAGAGAGAGAGAGAGAGAGAGAGAGAGAAAAAAGGTAAAAGAAAAATATTTTCTCGTTTAAATGTTACGTGTTTTAACATCTTTCCACGTTATTCTTTCGTGTTAATGTTTTATGATACTCTGCTTCTCAATCGTATCCGACCTAAAATTGTGAAAATTCTTAGGAAAATCAGAACGGGTTTCGAAGGAATCACTCCATAACCTCACAGATTCTGATAATCCGTCCAATCACCAAAGGAGTACGAGCAAAGAATCATGAAGCAAAATTATTGTTTCTAGATTTCTCCAAGGCTTCTGATTCTATACACCGAGAAAGATATTACTTGTATATCGTATTCCAAAAGAAATTGTTACTGCTACAATCATCATCATCATTATCATCATGTCGTGTCGCCAGCACGGATATCCCTGACCCTCTCTCGCCACTTCTCCCTATTATTCATCACCTCAGGCAGGTCTTCAGAGTTACATCCTGTGTCCTCACATAGCTGCTGTATGTAAGTTCGAGCTGGTCGTCTTGCTTTTGCTTGGCCATATGTGGGGGTCCATAGGAGTACATCACTTATGAACTCGTCCTTCTTTACAAAAACATGAAAGCAATAGTTCACTCGTCTAATGGACACACAGACTTTTTCGACATTGTCGGAGTTTTAAAAGGAGATACATAAGCACCATATTTGTTTATATTCTGCCTAGATTATGTACTTCGAATATCCTTAGATCTAACAAAAGAAAATGGTTTCACTTTGAAAAAAGCTAGAAGCAGATGATATACCATAAAAAGGCATACACAGACTACGCAGATGACCAAGTACTTCTTGCAAATACATTAGCCGAAGCAGAATCCATACAGAATAGCCTAGAGTAAACAATAGAAGGCACTGGCCTCTGCGTGAATACCCCCCCCAAAAAAAACCCCACAAAAAACAAACAAAAAACCCCCCAAAAACATAAAACAAAAAACAAAACAAAAAACAAAAATAAACAAACAAAAAAACAAAACAAACAAAAACAAAAAAACCCCCAAAACAACAACAAAAAACAAAACAAAAAACAAAAAAACAGAGTACATATATTTTAAATAAAAAGGAACTATTTCTGCTCTGTGACAAACTTCTAAAATTAGTTGACCAGTTCGTATATCTTGGCTGCAATATCTCATCTACTGAAAGTGATGTCAACATACGCATAGCGAAGGGGAAGAATGCTACCGATCATATTGAAATCTAATCTATCTGATAAAACAAAACAGGATTTATTCCAAGTTGTGTCCATACTACTACATGGATGCACCACATAGACACAAACAAAACGTATAGAAAAAAGCTAGATGGGAACCACGCAGGAATTCTGAGTGCTGTCTTAAACAAACCATGGAAGCAACACCGCACAAAACTGCAACTGTACAGCCACTTGCCTCCCATCTCACAAACTATTCAAGAATGCAACCTAGAAAAGCCGCCAAGAGCGAAGGATGATAGAGATAGATAGATAGATAGATAGAGAGAGAGAGAGAGAGAGAGAGAGAGAGAGAGAGAGAGAGAGAGCAGGAATCCGTGCTGTCTGCGCGACTTGATGATTATATATATATATATATATATATATATATATATAGGTAATTGGAATAAGTAGATAGGTATGAAAAATTGAGTTATATATGAGCAGCCTCAAGACCAAAGAAAGAAATAGATAATGAAAGAAAAATTGTCAAATCAATTAAGTGGTATCACAATAATCAAACAATACCATTTATACTGGATAAGTATTTATTATCAAGGTGTATATTAAAAAATCCACTAATATAATAGTATTCAATAAAAAATGTTTATTGATAGATTCAATTACCTTCAACCAACCGACCAACCAGCCAACCAATGGCATTGTAATAAATAACCTCTTATAACGCCTCACGACTAATAAACTTGTCAGCTAAGGTTGAGCGCATGCACATATACACAATAGAAGATTGAATTTTTATGTTTTACATAACATAGACATATATAAAAACAATTGTACCTTGCCAATTGATAGGAAATTATTGAATTTCTTATAGTATTCTTCGTCTCTTTCAAGTTGTGCTCAAGTGTTGGTTTGTCTTAGTCTTCTTTCCACCTTCGATGTTTACTTTTAAGAAATGGCGATGTCTCAGGTGGCTCAGTAGGAGTTTACCCAACCCCTCTGCTACTGACAACATGCAACATAAGTTCAGTTTTTAATCTGAGTTCTGCTTATTTTGAATTCAGTCTTTCCTTCTCATTGATAGGTTGTCGTAACAGCTTTGAACGGGTTCAGTCAGTCCTATTTGCCTATTGCTAGAGGAAGATGTGATAGATTAATGACTTTTTTTTCAAGGGTTCTTGCGTGAAGTGAAACGCAGCCAGCCTCGTCTAGTATTTGAACCTGGCTCTTCGACTCTTATTTTCGATAACCGTTACACAGTCACCCCTCACTTTTTCTCGCTCTCACTCCCCCCCTCTCTCTTCCTCTCTCTTTATATATATATATATATATATGTGTGTGTGTGTGTGTGTGTGTGTGTGTGTGTGTGTGTGAAGGAAAGTAGAACACACAAAATAATCCAAAATTTGATGAATTCATTATGAAAGTCGACGTTGAACGTTTCGGTCATGATCGCCTTCTTCAGGACTTTAAAATCATGAAAAATGTCATTAAAAACATCCATCACTATTTTAACAACATTTTTCATGAATTTAAAGTCATGAAGAAGGTGCTCATAACCGAAACGTTCAATGTTGACTTTCATTATGAATTCATCAAATATCGGATTATTTTGTTTTTTTCTACTTTTCTTCATACTTTTGGTTTTATTCTTTATTTACTTCCATATGTGTGTTTTTATGTATTTGCGTGTGGGTGCATATGTATATATATGTGTGTGTGTGTGTGTGTGTGTGTGTGTGTGTGTGTGTGTGTGTGTGTGTGAAGAAATTATTACATACTAATCTAATGGTGTGAGGCTGCCAAATGCTGCTGTGAAACTGCCGATAAAAGTTCGATTATAAATTTCCTGAATGTGAGATATATTCAGTGAATCACTTTTTCGAAAATGAGCAAAACATTGTCGCTTGATGGCTATAGGGATTAAAAAACGCAGTAGGTTTGCGATGTTGTTCCGATTAGCGTTCCGGCATTGTCATATATTGGTTTAATTCATTGAAGTTTTATAATTCTGCGAGACAAGACAGCAGCAGTATAGCTATTACAAAGAGTCATGTTGAATCGCGCGTTACATTGAAAAATGCTTCATTTTATGTTGATCTCAGCAAGAGGGGAACCTCTTGCTGTTAAATTCACCTTTCGGTTCTTCGTTGCATTTTAGTTCAATGTTTTCATGTTGACATTCAGTTTTTCGTTGCATTTCAGTTCCAATTATGTTGTCATGTTTGCATTTAGTTCTTCGTTACATTTCTTCAACCTTGAATTAGACATTTAAAAATATATCTATTCAAAATAATTCCAGGTTGAAGAATAATGTCATAATGTTTAAATCAATTCCAGCCATTGGAATTTTTTCTTTGTAGTTTCTATTTTTTTCAGAAATTATACAAATAAACAATGAATTATTCATTTTTCTCAGAATCCTTTCTGATTATCAAATAGGTGTCTTTTTTAAATAAAAAAAATGAATAAAAAAACTTCTATGTTGTCATTTTACATATAAACATGAATTTCATTGTCATTATACTCCTGCGAGTTTTTCATGATAGTTGTAACTGGTGATTTTCACTGAGTGACAGCAATTTTTTTCAGATCTCCCGAACTCTGCAAGGTATTCTTGCCAATCTTTGCTGTGGTCAGGACGGGCTCAGTTCTTCCTCGAATCTCTAGTTCTCTCAGTCTCTTTCTCAGATTATTAAACTTCTATCTAGGATTGGTGTCACTGTTACGTTCATTGTTCCTCGCTATTTTTCTCGGGGGTGTCTTCGTGGGGTAATAGACTGCGGAATCGTAGTAAGCGAGTTCGAATTCCAGTCGTGCTATTACGTCCACTTTCGGGCAAATACCCTTGGGAAAGGTATGAACCCCCTTATCCTCCCAGCTATGGGTTAAATAGTACCACCACTGTTCTAGGAGAATTGATAAGGCATTGAATAACATAAAAAGGTTGATATGCCATTAAACAAAGAAACCAAACCAAACCAATTTTTCTCTTTAGCTCTCTAGAAATGTCCAGGTACTATTCTCCTTCTTTAAGGATGGCTTCAGCATTAAATAACCCACAATAGTTGATATGCCTTTAAACAAAGAAGTCAAAAGGAAACGTCCTGGTTTTCCTTCAGTTTTTTCATTTTTTTTATTTTCCTTCTGTGGTCCACTAGAAAGAAAAAAATCGGCGAAATGATGAGTTCTTTTTCGCTTGTCAATTAACACTCGGTTTGTTCTTTTGGCCAGTTTTGTCCAGTTGGCTGAGGCTTTACAATACCTTGTTTGCTTCTCTGCTGAGGGGTAAGACCCCCACCTCAACGAGTGTCCTGGATATGGCACTAAACAATCTTATGGTCAGGTTCCAGTAATGCTGGAGCTTTTGGAAATGCGGAGTACCCCTTTATTGCCATTGCTCCCAGGTCCACTCTGACCCGGAGTGGTAGCACCTGATTGAGTCATAGTTATGGGTCAAATAGAACTAAACAGTATGCTTATGCTAAAATGAATTGTTTGAAATAAAACTGTTTATATGTATAAAAATGGATTTGATATTAAATAACCTACAATGGTTGATATGCCATAAAACCAAACCAAACCAAACCAAATCATATATATTTAATATATATGTATAAAGAGGATTTGGCATAAAATAACCTACAATGGTTGATATGCCATAAAACCAAACCAAACCAAACCAAACTAAATCATATATATTTGATATATATGTATAAAGAGGATTTGGCATAAAATAACCTACAATGGTTGATATGCCATAAAACCAAACCAAACCAAACCAAATCATATATATTTAATATATATGTATAAAGAGGATTTGGCATAAAATAACCTACAATGGTTGATATGCCATAAAACCAAACCAAACCAAACCAAACCAAATCATATATATTTAATATATATGTATAAAGAGGATTTGGCATAAAATAACCTACAATGGTTGATATGCCATAAAACCAAACCAAACCAAACCAAACCAAATCATATATATTTAATATATATGTATAAAGAGGATTTGGCATAAAATAACCTACAATGGTTGATATGCCATAAAACCAAACTAAACCAAACCAAACCAAATCATATATATTTAATATATATGTATAAAGAGGATTTGGCATAAAATAACCTACAATGGTTGATATGCAATAAAACCAAACTAAACCAAATCCTATATATTTAATATATATGTATAAAGAGGATTTGGCATTAAATAACTTTCAAAGGTTGATATGCCATAAAACCAAATCAAACCAAAAATATGGCCGGGATTTAAAAACATGTTTGTTTGCGGATTACACCTTGATTTTATAAATCTGACAAAAATCGCTTATTCTATCAAATTTCAACGCTACTTTCAGGACTTATTAACGAATACATTGTATTTTTGCTTTCTTTCTTTTTTATTTATTGGCATATCAACTGTCGTGTGTTATTTATTGCCAAAGCCATCTAAGTAAAAAATTAGCAATGATACTGGAGGGTTAAGGGAGTTCATACTTTTCCTGAGGGTATTTGTCTAAAACTGAATGCAACTGCAGCTCGACCTCGCTTACAATGATCTTGCAGTCTAATACTCTAACCATTACACCACAGGAACAACTTTCATTGCATTGTGTAAAGAACAATTTATATTGAAATATAAAGATATTGAATTTGATCGCTTGTTATTTTTAGAAAATTTTTTTCTGGGTTTCTTTAACTTCCGTGAAGCTATCTTTTCAGGTAGGATTTCTCCATTGCATTTATAAGGGTTGAGTCAGTGTCAATCACTGATGCTTGAGTTGCCCCCCCCCCAAGTGAAATGCCAAAGACAAAGATAGTGAACCTTTTCATGTTTAAACATTGAAGCCACATCGAAATTTATTGCCAACTTATAAGGCTCAATTCAAAACATTTTTAGTATGACAACGACAAAATCTGAAGTTTAAACTTTTAGTTCATAAACTCGTACAAATTTTATATTTTCTATTTAAAAGAAATAAAAAACAAAAAAGAAAACACACACACACACACACACACACACACACACACACACACACACACACACACACACACACTCACACACACACACACACACACACACACACACACACACACACACACACACACACACAAAACAGAACAGAAAAAACAATTTTATTAACTTTTTTTGGGAGAAAATCGTCGAGACATTATGTACGGAATTTTAAGAGGTTTTTCGAAAAGGTCATGGAAAGGCCGCACTTGATGATTTAGAAGGGTGTATTCGGTCTTGAGGCCGTAGGTTCCCCACTCTTTACCGAATGAGTTAAGCAATTCTTTTCTTCACCCTTATGAACATGGAAAGGGCTCGCATAAATCTTGACCTTGAGTCACATCATACCTGTGCATGTTTTTCAGAATTATATTACACCCTTATAATAATAGAAATATAAAGACTGAATATCAAATAATTATCATTGCTAACAATAAATCTTTTCGACTAACCTTATAATTTAGGCTTGTTTTTTTTTATGTGTGGGAAATTGAAAAATACCTTCTAACTGGAGACTTTGAAAAACTCATGTTACAAATTGACAGCAAAACATTAAACCTTTTTCCTTTTCATCCATAACTGTGTGCATTAAAGAAAACTTTAATTACAAAGTAAATATACAGAGGCTTAGAATGAAATGAAAATTAGTGAGTGTAAAATTATATTATTGAAACTTTCTACTCTGGGTGAAAGGGTAAAATTAGATAACTAAATGAATGAAGAAAGAAAAATAACGAAAAGAACTGTTGATCGCAGTGATCTCATAACAACGTACGTGATCTCAAAACAACGTACGTGATCGGTCACACGCAAAATGTTTTCCGCTAGCTTCTTTTAACTTTAATCTGCGCATGTCCAAGTATCAGTCAACCGTAACAACTTTGACACTTGTTCCTTAAGGTGATAAGGTCATAAATATGTATAAGAGAAATTAAAAACAAGAAGAAGAAGAAGAAGAAGAAGAAAGGTTACCCCCACCAAATAAAGCAAACAAACTAAAAACAAACCCAAAAAGAAACAAATAACACACACACACACACACACACACACACACACACACACACACACACACACACACACACACACACACACACACAAACAAAAAAAAAAAACAAAAAACGAAGAAAACAACAAAAAACAAAAACAAATACCCCCACCGCCAAATTAATGAAACAGGAAGGGCTTCGAAGAAAGTTATTTGAATGACTTAGAAATTAAAGAGTGCATGTGCTTGGGATTGGTACTTCAAAGTTGACACAACAAGACAAATCTAAATGTAGGATCGGTTTTTGAACGTTGGCTCCTTGTCAGCCAATATAGGAGTGGCTTCGACCAAACCCTCTTTTGAGGTTTCCCGACCGAGGTACTTAACTCTTTCTTAACAATTCTTGCAGTTTGTTGATTTTGAAGCAATCATCATTTTGCAATGCACTAAGAGACACATTTCAGTATGTTCAAATGGTTATACTGCCCCTTATATGATATGTATATATATTTTTTCTCTTAACCCCCCCTCCCCCAACAATGTGACCGATTGTGGGTTGTTTTTAAGAGAAAATTATTTGCTCTGTGGTTTTTATTTACATTGAGCTCTTCGCCTGGATTATCTAAATTTAATATTCTACTTTTGAATATTCTATTGGTCCTGATTGGAATTATTCCCTACTCCGAATTTACCGGGTAAAAAAAAAAAAAAAAAAAATATATATATATATATATATATATATATATATATATATATATATATAGTTAGTTAGTTAGTTAGCTGACCGAAGGCTCCCTTTTCAACATCTACGACACCAAAGTGTTGGGGAGGGCGCAACTCCTTTCTCTGGATTGCTCCACTTTACCCTTGATAAAAGTAAAGATGGCAACCTTAGTCGAGGGTAACCCGATGGCTCGCTTTTCAATAGTTACTTATGCTAAGCAAGAAGACATCAAGTACCATTTTTTTGAGTCTTTGGTATGACTCGACCTGGTATTAAACCTCAATCTCTTGGACTATTGACGAACACTCTACCGACTGTGCCTATATATATATCATCATCATCATTATCATGTCGTGCTGGTAGCACGGATATCTCGCCACTTTACCCTATCGTTCATCGCCTCCAGCAGGTCTTCTGTACTACATCTCGTATCCTCACATAGTTGCTGAATGTATGTTCGTGCCGGTCGTCCTGCTTTTGCTCTGCCATATGTGGGGGTCCAAAGGAGTACATCACTTATGAGTTCGTCCCTGCTTCTCAAGCAGTGTCCTGCATGTCTGGTTCGTCTAACTTGGATAGTTTTCGTGATAGGAGGCAGGTGGCCGTACAGTTGGTGTCTTGTGGGGTGTTGCCGCCAGGAATTGTTCAAGATTGCTCGCAGCATTCTTGTGTAATTGCCGTCTTCTCCAGCCGTTTTGTTAGAGTCCATGTAATGCATCCATATAGCAGTATCGATGCGACCACTGCCTGGAAGAACCTGCGTTTCATTTTATCAGTTAGGTCTGATCTCCATATAATCGATAGCCTATTGATAGCTGTCCATGCCTTCGTTAACCTCGTGTCGATGTCCTTTTCGGTTAATGAGACGCTGCTTCCTAGGCAAGTGAATTTGTCTACTAGTTTAAGAGGGGTTCCGTCTAGAGTGGAGATGTCACCTGTTTGATTATAGCACATATATTCCGTTTTGTGTGCATTAACATAGAGGCCTATGCCTGCGGCTGCTCGTTCCAAACTATGCAGTAGTGTTTCGGCTTGGTTGGGTGTATTTGCCAGTATCGCTATGTCATCGGCGTAGTCGACGTCGGTAATTGTTTTTGCGGGGTACCTTCTGCTTCTTTTCTTTGTCAGCTCGAAGCCATTCTCTCTGAGTTTATCAATCAATGTTCTAAGTACGTAGTCTAGACAAATGATAAAGAGGTATGGAGCTAGCGTGTCCCCTTGTAGTACTCCTGCTACAATGTCGAAGTATTTTGTGTCTCCATCTGGTGATCGTACTTTCACTTTGGTGTTTCTATAGAGAATCGTTATTGCTGCTACGGTTTCTTTAGGTAGGCCGTATGCTAGTAGGATTTGTTCCATCTTCCTTCTGTGAAGGGAATCGAAGGCCTTGGTAAAGTCGACAAATAGTAATGTCGCTTGTATGTTTTTTGCCCGTACACCTTCAAGGATTCTACGGATGGTTAATATTTGTGAGGTCGTGGATAGAGAGAGAGAGAGAGAGAGAGAGAGAGAGAGAGAGAGAGAGAGAGAGAGAGAGTATGGAAAATTAGTTCGAACTCTTTAATATTAACAACTGGAACCCTTACACTATAGAATCAAAAAATTAAAAATCTATTTGACACAAGAACACATTTAGATATATAAAAGCTTAACTGCAGAAAATATCGCTCATTTTTTCGTGTTTGTCATTTGATAAGAATTGAATCCCAACGATTTCCAAAATACTGTGCAAAATGTATAAAATTCTTTTCTAATGCATTACATTTTAAGAAAATCCTTCTTTAAAATTCCTGTATATTAGTAAGTATAGGATTTAACGAATCTCTACATTACAGATATCTGATTGAATAGATTTGAAAGTTTTTTTATATGTAGTTGTACAGTTGGCGACCGTAGTCGAGGGTAACCCGAAGGCTCCCTTTTCGATAGCTACTACACCAAGGTGTAGGGGAGGGCGCTACTCCTTCCCTGGATTGCTCCACTTTACCCTTGATCCATACCTTATAATGCTGAGTGTTAAGCAAGGAGGCATCAAGTACCATTTTTTGAGTCTTTGGTATGACTTGACCTGGGATTGAACCCAGGTCTCCCTGGCCATTGGCGAACACTCTAACCGCTTGGCCAATGTCCAGTATTGTTTATATGTATTAGTCACTAATAAAACATTACTGGTTTCCTTCGATCTTATAATCTATCTCAACCTGTTGATATCTATCTATCTATCTAATCCTGTTAATATCTACCTCAGTTTTTCAAATCTATCTATCTATCTAATCCTGTTAATATCGACCTCAGTTTTTCCTTTCTTTCTATCTATCTATCTATCTATCTATCTAATCCTGTTAATACTGTTTTTCATTTCTATCTATCTATCTATCTATCTATCTAATCCTGTTAATACTGTTTTTCATTTCTATCTATCTATCTATCTATCTATCTATCTAATCCTGTTAATATCTACCTCAGTTTTTCATATCTATCTGATAATAAATCTCTACGTCAACTTGTTTGTAACGGAATTATTGGGAAAACGAGATATTTTAGCATAAACATTTCTGTAATATGATAAGGTACCCTAAGATTTGTCTAATAATGAAAATGAAATTGGTTCAAGTTGATTCGGCCAATGATAACCAAGTGAATGGTACTTTTGGTATCCCAATTTGAACATTTTTTTTTTTAGATCTTCAACGTTTATTTTAACATATAGAGAGATAGTTTTGAGTTTAATATTCGGAAGAAAGTAATAAAAAAAGAAGAAATAATCGCAAAATTTTTGAAGACTCTCTCATTTAGATTTTGTTCATTTAACAATAAGATGAAACTGTTTCGGCACAGAATGAAAATAAACAAACAAAATCAAAGAATACATTTATGAATCAATCTATAAGTAATATAATATAGTATATAATATTTCTTACAATAATGTTTTATGTGATATTATTTTCTCCACCTGAGCTTTGCCTAGTAGCCCTTCTAGTAACTTACAATATACCTAAAAAAATCTTATCTATGAGATTATTGGTCTTTATGATGATTTTTAAGTTTTTGAGTCACCTCCCTAAAAGTTGAGAGTAATTGAATTACACTATAAAGTAAGTAATTGTTACTGGCATATATAGTATGTCAAGGGATGACGTTGACAAATTATATGTGCCAAGAAAAGAAGGAGGAAGAGGACTTTCCAGCATTGAAGACAGCGTTAACGCATCGATACAACGATTTGAAGACTACATATAAAAGCGTGGAGGAAGATAGATTACAATCACAAGAAAAAATAATGACAACACGAGGACCAACGGAACAGAAATAACCAGAAAACAAAAAATGGGAAGAAAAACAACTCTATGGACGTTTTAAGCGACCAATAAGCAACATCTCATACGAGAAAACATTGCCGTGGCTAAGAAAGGGAAACCTTAAGAGAGAAACGGAATCTTTCCTGATAGCAACACACACACACACACACACACACACACACACACACACACACACACACACACACACACACACACAACGCTATAAGGACCAATCATATCAAAGTAAGAATAAATAAGACGCAACAAAACAGCATATGCAGGTTATGTGGTGATAGTAACGAAACCATCAATCACATAATAAGCGAATGCAGCAAATTAGCACTGAAAGAGTATAAGACTAGACACGACTGGGTGGGCCACTGGGAACTGTGGAAGAAATTTAAATTTGACCATACGAACAAATGCATCCGTCGTGGAGAATGACACATATAAACTCCTCTGAGATTTTGAAATACAAATGGATCCTCTAATGCCGGCCAGACGATCAGACCAAGTGATAGTTAACAAAAAAAAAAAAAAAAAAAGAAAAAAAAGATCCTGTTGAACAGTGGATTTTGCTCTTCCAGCTGACCACAGAGTAAAATTGAAAGAAAGCGAAAAGAAAGATAAGTACCTGGACCTTGCTTGTGAACTGAAAAAAAATATGATGGAACGTGAAAGTGACGGTGATACCAACTGTAATTGGCGTGCTCGGTACAGTCAACAAAGGATTAGTACTGGGATTGGAGGATTTGGAAATAAGAGGACGGGTGAAGACCATCAAAACTACAGCATTGTTAAAATTGGCTAGAATACTGAGAAGAGTCCTGGAGACTTGAGGAGACTTGCTGTCACCCAGACTCCCCCAAAAAACGCTGGTGTGAAGAACTTACAAAATAATAATGATCATAATAAGCTGAATTTCTTCTAATAGCAGCACAAAATAACGCCATTAGGACCAACTATATTAAAAAGCGAAAACTGACAATATGAAACAGAATAACAAGTGAAAAAGATGAAACAATAGTAACATAGTAAGCAAATGCAGCAAACTAACACAAAAGGAGTAAAAGATTTGGCATGACTGGGCAGGAAAGGTGATCCACTGGGAATTGTGCAAAAGAATGAAATTTGACCCTACTACCAAATGGTATATGCATAACCCACAATCAGTCCAAGAGAATGAAACGCATAAGATTCTCAAGAATTTTAAGATACAGATGGATCATTTATTATCGGCTCGAAGATCAGACCTAGTGCTAATTAGAAATAGATATATGAATAAAAGCTAAAAATAAATAAATGAATAAATAAAAGAAAAAATGAGAATTCAACATTTTGTGGATTGAGCTGTTCCGGCGAATTACAGTAAAAATAAAAGCAAGTGAAATAATAAATAAATACTTCGACCTTACCAAAGAATTGAAAAAGCTGTTTAACTTGTCGGTCAAAGTAATACCAAATGTAGTTGGGGTGCTTGGAACGGTTTCCAAGAGCCTAGAGAAGGGATTGAAAGAACTGGAAATCAGTGGGAGAATCGAGACCATACAGACTACATCATTGTTGAGAGCTGCTAGAATACTGAGAAAAGTCCTGGAGACATAGGGAGATTTGGTGTCATTCAGAATCCGGTTGAAGACCACCAGCCAATACTGATGTGAAAAACTCACAAGGAGCTCAGAGTATAAGACTAGACACAATGCAGCAAATTAGCTCCGAAGGAGTATAAGACTAGACACGACTGAGTGGGCAAGGTGATCCACTGGGAAATGTGCAAGAAATTTGAATTTGATCATACGAACAGATGGCATATGCATAAACCAGCATCTGCCCGGGGAATGACACACATAAGCTCCTATGGGACTTTGACATACAAACGGATCACCTAATCTCGGCCAGAAGACCAGACCTTATAGTAATCAACAAAAAAAAAAAAAAAAAAAAAAAGAAAAAAAAGAAGAGAATTTGCAAAATTGTCGACTTTGCTGTCCCGGCTGACCACAGAATAAAACTAAAAGAAAAAAAAAAGAATAAGTACCTGGACCTTGCTAGGGAATAGAAAAAACTAGGGAACACGCAGGGGACAATTATATCAATTGTGATTGGTGCTCTTGGTACAGTAACTAAAGGATTATTAAAGGGACTGGAGGACTTGGAAGTTGGAGGACGAGTTGAGACCATCCAAACTACAACATTATTGAGAATGGCCGGCATACTGAGAAGAGTCCTGGAGATTTGAGGAGACTTGATGTCACTCAAACTCCAGTGAAAGACCATCAGCTAACGCTGATGTGAAAAACTCTAATGAGTAAATAATAATAATACAATACGTAATTTTAATTTAATTTTTATTTTAATTTGATTTAAATAAATAAAAATCATTGATTTTAATTGATTATAAATAATAATTATATATATATTGGTATCTACCAGTCTTTCGAGGCTATTAATCTTCTCCTGGATCTCCGCTCAGGTTGTGTGGAAGCCCTGCAGTTGCCTTTGCGGTAGGTCACCCCTCTTCAATACAATATGGCATCAGTTTCGTCGTTGACGTCTCTAGGATGAAACTAACGACAATATCGAACTGTCTTTGAGATTCCCACTTCTGGTTTTGAATTCAGATTTATTTTCCTTCTCCAACATCGGCTGCAAAAGATCTAAGTCAGCCCTGTGTATTGTGAATGATCCTAAGTTTATGAGTCTTTTTTGTGAGTTAGTTTCCAATATACTTTTAATCTAAAACTTATTATTAATTTCTGATATAAAAATGAGGCATCACTAATATATATATATATATATATATATATATATATATATATATATATATATATATATATATATATATATATATATATCCAATAAAACTGGACGACTATATCATAAAAACATTAACAAAATTAAGCCTATAATTGAATTTACATATTAATATGTATGTGAGTGTATTTGTATGTATGTATGTATGATTTGATTTGGTTTGGTTTAGTTTGGTTGTTTAAAGGCATATCGACCTTCGTGGGTTAGTTAATGCCAAGGTTATCTTTGTAGAAGGACAGTAGTGGTACGATTTAACACATAGTTAGGGGGAGAATAAGTGAACATTCTTTTTCTTCCTAAGAGTATAAGTCCAAAAGTTAATGTATTACCGCAACTGGAGTTCAAACTAGTTGTGGTAGTTTTTATAACAATAATTTTTTAAATAAGGAAGCTAATTCTAGTAGTTGGAATAAAAAATTTAACTTTTTCTTGTATGTTTGTTTTTTATTTTATTTTATTTTTTTTATTTTTTTGGTTGGGGGAGGGTTCTGTTCTTTACTTAACTATCAATTAATTTTCATTCTGCAAATCGAAATTTTCAGAGTTCCCGTTTTTTCTTTTTTTTTTCCTTTTTTTTTTTTTTTTTTACATTTTTCTTTCTATCCTGCGTTTTTTCTTCTTTTTTTTGCTTTTTATTTTTTCTCCTCAGCCTTCTCCATGCATATCAAAATGGTTTGATTTTTATATCACTATATTATTTTTAAAAGTATATCCATTATTTTGTAATTCTTGCTCAACGTAAAAATTATTTTTCTTCGCTTAATTATTCTTTTAATTTTTTTTAATAGTCTGTGATGGGGAATTCCCTGCATTAAAGTTGAAGCTGTTTATGTTTTTAAATTTGAACAATTATTAAAATCCTCCAAATTTCAGTTATTATTTTGTCATTCTAAGTTTTTAAATATTTTCAGCTTCTTACAAAGACATGCGTATAGTAAACATTTGATTGCTCTAAAACAATTATCGTTCTTTAATTAATTCATTATAGTTTGACTACTTATATGGAATAGTGCTAGGCTAGCAGAATAGCTTACTGAATTCGATTCCCACTGGAGTTTGAGTGACAGTAAGTCTCCTTAAGTCTCCAGGACTCTTCTCAGTATTCTAGCCGTTCTCAATAATGTTGTAGTTTGGATGGTCTCCACTCGTCCTCCAACTTCCAAGTCATCCAGTCCCTTTAATAATCCTTTAGTTACTGTACCAAGAGCACCAATCACAATTGGTATAATTGTCACCAGCTTGTTCCATAGTTTTTTCAATTCCTTAGCAAGGTCCTGGTACTTATCCTTTTTTTTCACTTTCTTTTAGTTTTATTCTGTGGTCAGACGGGACAGCAAAGTCGACAATTTTGCTATTTCTCTTTTTTTTGTTGATTATTATTAGGTCTGGGAGCCTATGTCTGTTGTTATTACCGAAGGACAACCAAAAACTGCTATCCATACTTTTAGAGATAGTTTCTGCCGATATATCTCTTAGTGGGACAACAAGCCATCTTGTAAACCTGTCAACGATGGTAAGTATATATTGATGGTCATTT
The DNA here is from genome assembly GCA_963585895.1 of Sepioteuthis lessoniana. Lineage (NCBI taxonomy): Eukaryota > Metazoa > Mollusca > Cephalopoda > Myopsida > Loliginidae > Sepioteuthis > Sepioteuthis lessoniana. Next base: position 17,129 of record CAUZXS010000620.1, read on the forward strand.
GCTGTTGGTAATGGTCCGACAATACCGATGTGTAAGTTTGCGAACCTACCTTCTATTCTCCTTCCAGCTATGGGTAAATAGTAGGGCAGACTGTGTTCTTCAGCCTTTGTGAGGCAACTAGTCTAGGAGAAGGAAAACTCTGAATTCAAACCTGTTAAACTCCGCTTAAAAATTGACCTTGTGTCATATCCTGCCCAAGCGGAGGGGTTGGTAAATATGAATAGACTGTATTGTGGAGCGTGAGAGTGTACCTGCCACTATATTGTCTGAACTTTTTATATATCGGATATCCGTAGTGAATTGCGATATATAGTCCAGTTGTCGAGTATCTCATGGCGCATATTTATCGGTATTTACATGTAAGGCGTAAGTGAGGGGTTTGTGGTCTGTGAAAACGGTGAAATCTTGTCCTTCGAGTCGGTGACAAAAATGCCTTATCGACAAGTAAATTGCCAGTAACTCCCTTGAGAAGGGGCTGTATTTGCGTTGTATGTGTGTAGAGTTTGTCCATCCATAGTTTTTTTTAACAGTTTCGGACATGGTGCTGCTTCCTAACAGAGATTTCATTTTCCTCAAGAGTTGTGAGGGTTTCATATGTACCAGGGTCAAATTGTTAAACAGGTCGTGTAATTTTTTCCATCCGATGTACCCATACATCTTATAATGGCATTGTTTTAGCGTATCATATGGTTTATCTTCTGGCATATGGTCTAGCAAATCGACCACTTCTGCCGCCACGTCGGTGAGAAGTTTTTCCACGACGTATGCATACTTTGAGGTTTGTGATGTGATTCCTTTAGCGCTAAAAAGTGCATTTAGCCGAGAAAACTATACTGGCATGTTAGTTGAGTTGTAGCTGGGAATGGCGGCTGATATTGTTGTTGTTTGGGTTCAATGTCGTTGTTTTCCATCTTTTACGTGTTGTAATAATTTTTTGTGCTGTTTTCTTAAATAAGAGCTGTTTAAAAGGTCAGTTATTATTTGGGGTTGTCGTGTTCTCTCACGTCGTAAGGTCACCAATTTGTTGGGTACTGAGTATCTCCCGAAATCTACGGGAGTTACTTTCAGGTTTAGTTCCACAAATACAACACAAATTTTACAAGCACGTTAACAAATGCGACGTGACAACAACGAACATTAAGAAACAAGCAATTTAATAATCATAACAAACAGGATAAAAAACAATTAGAGATACAATTTTCATGTTAGGTGCGTATGTGTGTATGTAGAAAATACAGCTATGGCCAGTTGAACAAAAATATTTGTTCGCACGTGTGTGCGTGTGTACATGTTGGGAAAAGTCTATTGAGTCAATGTGTCCGTTGTTGGCCGAAGTAAAGAAGATAAAAAAAATGACTTTACTTACATACGTGTGTATGCGTGTGTGTATATATGTGAGAGAACGTAAGCATGGGCCTTTTGTTTTCTTGAGTCCGCACGTACGTTTTTTATGATCTTTGTCGACAACGTGTCGCATTCTGGTAGTCGGCAAAAGAACGTCTCATGTTTCTTTGCTGTGTCCTGTGTTTAATGCCTTCGACTGTCCGTCCTTGCCTCGAGTTAATTAAATTCTTCGTTATTCATACTTTTGGGGTAAAAAAAGTGAATCAAAAATAAGATTTTGTTAGATTTTATTGCGGGTCCTAAAATTCAAGCGAGCAGACATTTCTTGACTAATCAGACTCGTATATTTACTTATTTATTTTGGAGTCTAGATATTTTTCTGTTAATTAGTTTTTAAGCCGAATTTTCTAGAATGTTCTTATTCTATGTTTTCTGCTGATTGGTTGAAAAAATATAAAAGTAGAACTTCAATGTTAATTTTGATCCGAAATTTCTAGAATGTTCTTATGTATGTTTTTAGAGTTGGTTATTTTATGTCTAAAGAAATGTGTATTCTATAGTTTCATCTCTTTCACTGCGTAGCCAACATTTGCTATTTTATTGCGTCTTATCTATTCTCGCTTTGATATTATTATTATTATTATTATTATTATTATTATTATTATTATTATTATTATTATTATTATTATTATTATAATTATTATTTACTCCTTTAGAGTTTTCCAAATCAGTATTAGCAGATAGTTTTCACTGGAGTTTGAGTGACAGCAAATCTCCTCAAGTCTCCAGGACTCTTCTCAGTATTCTGGCCTTTCTCAGTAATGCTGCCATTTGGATAGTCTCTACCCGTCCGCCAAGTTCCAAGTCCTCCAAAAATTTTCACACCAAGCCTAACAAGTGATTTTCCCTTGAGTTTGAGTGACAACAAGTCTCCTCGGATCTTCAGGACTCTTCTACGAAACGTAAGTGATTTTAGCAGCGCAGGGGTCTGGATGGTCTCGATTTTTTTTTACTGATCACCATTTTACCCACTCTCTTTTTCAGGTTCTTCAAAACTGTGTAAAGAACTCTAGCTTTGAATGGTATTACCATTACCTTCAAGTTCTAGAACTTTTCCCATTATATATATAAATATATATATGTGTGTGTATGTGTATGTGAGCGTGTGTGTGTGTTTGTACGTAAGTATGTATGCATATCCAACCCCTTTGCTCGAGCAGGATATGACACAAGAAAAGATTTTAAGCGGAGTTTGATAAGTTTGAGTTCAGACTTTTCCTTCTCCTAGATTGGTTGCCATACCAAAGTTAAAGAGCCTAGTCTGTCCTACTATTTACCCATAGCAGGGAAAAATAGTAGTTTGCATACCTTTCCCAAGGGTATAAGCAATATGTGAAATACAAACAAAATCGTTTAGGATCTGAACTCAGGTCACCATGTCCATTTCCTACGACGGTAACCATTACACTACGAGCACCCCCTTTATATATATATATACTTTAAGAAAAAACAACGAAGCCGGTCACATAGGATTATAAATTTATTTCAATCCTGTTACGAATTTTTGAAATTTCCAAAAACACGAAAAAAAATTAACAGGACTTCTTCAGATCTTTTTGATAAAAAACTAGAATAGACACATAAGAGTGGGAGGGGATAGAAGAGTGGGAGGGGATAGAAGAGGGGTGAAGAGTTACCTCTTCGTTAAGCCCACTTCCGTTTTAAATGTAAATTTCGGTTAGCGATGTAGTAAAATTATTTTAAAAAAAATTTCTTTAATTAATAATTTTTTCATTACATTTAGACCTAAATTACAGATTTTTTATTGAATTAGATTTAAACTTTAAATAATAGCCTCACGTAAAGATACAGTAATAGATATATTAAAACTAAAAACAAAAACAAATATTTAATTTATTTACTATATTTTAACATTTCAAAACTATTTAGAAATCAGTTGCACTTTTTATGCGTAGTACGTATGTATTATATGCTTTTTCACAATTTTCTATCTAACAATTTATTTTATTTATTCTCAAAATTAACTCTAATTCTCAAAATTAACTCTATGTTTTTATAAAAAAATTTTGGTTAAATATTTATAGTTTAAATTTAGCCCTATGTCTACACCTAGCTATTAGTTCATTTCTCTTATTTAATAATTTTTTTGGCTCAGGAAAAAGCAAAATGTGGATTTTTTCTTCAAGACACAGGTTGCACCTACTATCGAAAGATTTTGGGGTACTAGATCTTTTCAATATATATATATATATATTATATATATATATATATATATATATATATATATATATATATATATATATATATATACTGGATTTGGCAATAAATAAATTACAATGGTTGATATGCCATAAAACAAAACCAAACAACTGATTTCTAGACAAAAACAAATATTGATTTTTGTGAAAAAAATCTGCTCGAGAAGCTGTAATTTTGAATGTTTATTTTCACATTGAAACAACTGCGCTAGTTTTTAAATTTTTAAATATATAATAGACGATAATGTTTGAATTACTGCGAAAAATTTGAAGGATTTAAACCAAAATGATTTTAGAAATCTTTTCCCTGCAAGAATATTAAAAATGCAATTTCTTAGCCAATTAAAATTATAGATAAAACGACAACTTTTTAAATCTAATTTCGAACATACCTAAATTGTATAAATCAGCGAAGAAATAAATATTTTTTTCCGTAAGTTTGGAGTTTTTACTTACTCAACTACCTTTCGATTTATTTCTTTTAAATGAAGATCTATATGCTTTTCTTTCGAGAATGCATATAATTTCAACTTAGTTTAATTTTTCTTAGATTGAACGAATGTTTATTTACATTCATATTTATGTTAAACATATTCATCTGTTCTCTCTTGATATAGAATCAGTCGCAGTTACATATAAGTTAAGGTATAAGTACATTTTCTCTCTCATATAGTGACAAACTTATACAAACATTTTTACTCACACAAAATATATCACTTTGCTTTAAGCTAACAATTACTGCTATATCTCATTGCACAAATCTTACCTATATCAAAACCATTCTCTGACTTATTTTATATATATATATATATATATATATATATATATATATATATATATATATATATATTTATATTTATATTTATATTTATATATAGAAAATATTTTGTACCTTTGTTTTTCAGTAAACTTTTCACTTAAAGAAATAAGATTTACAAATTTGTTGATCGGATTTTTATTCATTCATTTACACATTTACCAGCCACACACACACACACACACACACACACACACACACACACACACACACACACACACACACACACACACACATATTAAATAAACGTATTCGTTGTTTGCAATACAAATCAAGTTTGGAAAATATTTTGATGAGAAATCATATCAAAACTATTAAAAGTAAGAATAATCTATTGATAATGAATAAAACCTAAAAAACAGGCAACACAAAAAAGACAGTTGAATCAAGCATTATTTCTAATTATAACACCATCAAACAAAAGCCTGTTTTTTTTTCAAATGATCTCTTTATTTAGTTAAATAAGTTCTAAATAGCTACAATATCCCTTATTTATTAATCATTTATGAATTATACATATTTTTAATTGATTCCTTACAAAAATATTCTTTAAACTTGATTTCTATATAGCAAATCACAATATATACTTTATTTCATATAATCAGAAAATGAAAATAAAATATATATATATATATATAATGTGGATGACAATAGATATATACTCCCCTACCCCCGTAGGGTTGAGTTCTCTAGCGAAGAAGTATTCGTGTTGCCATTAGCGCCTTTGCAAGTCTCTTCGTATTTGAATTGAGATCTCGGCGGCCGTTTGAACGGATGTATGTAAACAATACTAATTATGATTCATAACCGTTTAAAAATGTACTTCGTAGCTAATTTCTCCTTGTAGCTAAATGGTTAGAAGCTTGGGTTGGTGTTTCAATCAACCGGGTTTCGATCCCAGCTACGGGGAGATACTGTCTATCCACACTGATGAGTTCTGATAGAACGAAACAGATCTGTCTGTGGATGACAATATATATATATAAATTTTATTATATATATATATATATAAATTTTATTATATATATATATATAATAAAATTTATATATATATATAAATTTATATATATATATATAATAAAATTTATATATACAAATAAATTTTATTATATATATATATATATATATATATATATATATATTCCCTTCGGGAGATTTTATTCTTTTCCTTTGTCGTCGACTATTTGATTTATTCCTCGTTATTGCTTGCTTCTGTCACCGAGTTCTCTGACGAGTCATGACCGAAAAAAAGGTACTTTTAAGAAATTATGACGTATATTCTATTTATCGCTATATATATATATATATATATATATATATATGAAGCGTATACATGCATATGAAAGCAAATACGCATTTCCATAAAATGCTTCTGATTACTGCAAAATGTCAAATTAAGAACACCAACAAAAAAGTTGTCTTAATGTTATATTTTGACCTTCGACCCGGCCCAAAAATGCTATTCCAAGGTGATACACCGGAAGGAAGTGACACATTCCAATGGCCAGTAATCGAAAGAGATCGCGTGGGCGGATTAAGGCTTATGATATGGGACAAGGTGAAGGTCCCATTGTGCCACTACAGTGATGCACCGGAAGAGAGTAACCTCTGAACTGCATGACAGTTATTTCCGCTTGATGACGATTAAACATCCGATTCAAAGATCCAGTAGGCGATCGTGTGGGCGTTGAGTTATTATTTAACTCAGTTGAGTTTGGGTCCCAGAGCGGTTGCCAGCAGACTTCCAGACAGTAGAGACCAGATGTGGTAGGGAAGGCCACACCCGACCGAGGGGGCCCTCGGAAAAGCCCCGATGGAGTGGACCCCAACATCAGGAGAACAAGAAAGACACAACGTGACGGTCATAACAGTGGGGTCAAAATATGAAGTTTATGTTCGGTCTCCATCACCCTCTCACATACAAACCCTTAAATAACCATTTCGCACCCTTGAAATAAATCGAGAGGTAAATATGTTGTTAAAGAAGTCTTCCTGCTTTTTCCTTCACGTGTCTTCCTTCCTGCGTCCTTTATTCGTGCGTCTGTCGTTTATCATGCGTCTGTTATCATTGCGTCGGTACGTATCCAGTATATATATGTATGCAACATTAATAAATATTTGCGTGTAAGCGAAATACTTTTCAGAACTATATTTTTGGTTTATTGATGTGCTAACCTATTTAATTATATACTTGTGATGTATACTCATGTGTATATTCATATTTAAGGACTATGATGAATCAAAAGTTTTGCAATACTTTAATATGAATTCTTATGGTGCAAGCAATTAATAATTTCATTGCATAATAACAACTATAGATTTGTCATATTATGTTGAAGCAAGTTTTGTCTAAATTCTTATGGTACAAGCAATTTATAATTTCAAGGCATAATAACAATTATAAATTTGTCATATTAGGTTGAAGCAAGTTTTATCTAAATTCTCATGGTGCAAATTATTGATTTCCTGAATGTTGACAGCCTCCCTACATAAGCAATTTTTCCAGATCACCAAAGGTCAAGTGAATATTCACTCTACTAACTAATTCCCATAACTTCTATACTTTTGTTTCTTTATACTCGGACAAGTCAAAAGTTTTGCAATAATTTTGTATATATTTGTTTGTGGCATATATATCATGTGACTAAAGTGGTTTAAGCTGTGGCAGATACCTGCTGTGTTTGGTAGTATTACAGTAGTTTGGTCATGTGGGTAGAGTGTTCACCAATGACCTGGGAGACCAGGGTTCAATCCCAGGTCAAGTCATACCAAAGACTTAAAAAAATGGTACTTGATACTTCCTTGTTTAACACTCAACATTATAAGGTACCTATCGAGGGTAAAGTGGAGCAACCCAGGAGAAGGAGTAGCGCTCTTTCCTACACCACGGTGTAGTAGCGATTGAAAAGGCAGCCTTTGGGTCACCCTTGACTATGGTCACCAACTTTTTACAGTAGTTATTGGACTGATATATTGTGTATTGATTCACTCCATGTAGGAATTGAAAGGCACACTAATAAATATGCAATGCAGCTTTATTCAGGAACTTATGTTTTACAAGTTTGAACGGAGTCACAGTGTTACAGAAGCAACCAAAAACAATTGTTGTGAAAAGTGAAGTGGGACTAACTAGATGGTTAAAAGAATTTTGCTCGGATTGTAAACCGTAGATTCCGAGGACGTTCTCAAAGCCATTGAAGCGAAGCCGGTGAGGAGCATTCGGAGAGTATCAGGCGAGCTCAGGATATTAGTATCCTGTGTGGTTCGTCGCATTCATGAAGTTTATAAAAAGAATCAGTAACTCCTGAATTGTGACATACGAACTGATCCCGGCTCAATCAAATTTTGCAAAACTTATGACTAACACACACACGCACCCACACACACACGTGGATTCATGTAGAAATACCTTCAGAAATACGCGTTAACAAGTGTTCATAAACAAAATTAAAAAAAAAATTCTTTAAATGTGTATAGACACGAACTGGACTCGTTTTTTGTCAAGTACATGTTAACAAACTCCTTTCATCAAATGAATCAGATGATATTCACTTTATTTATTTCATCATTATATGATCGTCATCATCATAATCTATCTGCCTGTCTCTGTCTGTTTCTGTCGGTGTATCTGTCTGTTTCTTTCTCTTTCTCTTTCTCTCTCTCTCTCTCTCTCTCTCTATATATATATATATATATATATATATATATATATGTATATATATATCTGTTCATACCTATCTATCAACAGTGTGTTTATATTCAAGACTTTCCCTGTTCATTTCTTTCCAAAATTTCTCTGTTAGGTTAATGTTGCTTTTTGGTCAATATTTTAAAAAGAGCGTTTTTTGTGCATAATCATATATATATATATATATATATATATATATATATATATATATATTCAGTACATTTGGATGCTTCTGTCTATGTATCTATTGGAAATACATCCACATCAGCAGCTTCAAATTGAAAAATATTTTCTTCAAAGAATTGAGCTGGGACAAATTTTCTACATTTTCAAGATTTTTAAAAACTTTTTATATTCCAGTATCTGTCAACCAGTCTTCTTGTCCGTTCATATCAAATAAAGGTGTGTGTGTGTGTGTACATACATATATATATAAATATATTTATATACATATATATGCATACATATCCATCCATACATGTATATTTATATATAAGTACAAACAAATATATACACATGCATATATAAATATTTATAAATATGCACATACATACATATATATAAACATATGCATGAGTATATATAGACATACATTATATATATATATATTATGACGAGGAATGTTGGATGATGCATTATGTTTTTATAAAAGAATCCACGATAGAAGCATAATTCTATCAAAGAAAATATGAAAATGGTTGAGAGGATTAAAAAAAAAGAAAAAAAAAAAGAAAAACCTAGAAGGGAATCGAGAAAAAAAATCGATCCAATGAAATAATAAAGAACAGACAAGAAAAAAAACAACAAAAAGAATTAAGAGATGAGATGACAACAATTAGGTACGTCACACACACACACACACACACACACACACACACACACACACACACACACACACACACACACACACACACACACAAGTTCTTTTATTCACATGCAAACGTGCACAAATATAGACGTTTATTTAATTTTCACCTTATCTGTTTCTTGTTAGATTCGTAAGTAACTGAGGAACGTAGACATTTTTATTTTTTAATTTTTAAATTCTTAACGAATATCAAATTTCCAACATTTTGCAGCTGGGTCTTAATATTTAATTGGACATTCTAAAGGTTTTAAGTTTTGAGATCTGGTGTTTTACTCTTTAGGAATTACGTAATTACGTTCTTGTTGTTGTTGTTGTTGTTGTTATTATTATTATTATTATTATTATTATTATTATTGGCGTTGTAGAGGTGTATATAATCTTTTTAAATAGCTGTTTCTATGTAAATCTGTTCTTATCTCAGAAAGATACGAATTGACGGAAATACATATGTGCATTTAAATTCATTCATACCTATACCCGCCAGTTCATATCAACGTAATTAATGTATATATAGATTTTATCAGCACACTGAACGGAACCGTTATCGTTGCATGGTATAGAATCTGTGATTCGAGTTCAAAACCTGTACGAAGCTGTTTGCATTTCCTTTCGCGCTAATGCTCGCGTGAAAGGTTTGAATATCTCTCTCTTTTATATATATATATATATATATATATATATATATATATATATTAACAAGGTTGGTTGTCACTAAATCACTTTGTGGGTTTGTGTCAAACCAAGTGCAATATAATATGGAGAGTGCTCAATATCTAGGATAAAGCTATTATATAATAATATTAAATAAATATATATTAGATTTATATATTTAATTCCATGAAATTTTAACTGCCTGATGATTGTTGTTTTATAAAAAAAAACTCCATGAAACCCAGGGGTCGCAGTCTAAATTCCATGGAATTAAATATATAAATCTAATATATATATATATATATATATATATATATATATATATATATATATATATATAACGCAAAAGATGAAAAGCAGTGAATTATCTCTCTCTTTCTCTCTCTCTCTCTCTGCCTGTCTGTCTATATATACTCGTCTTCTTGGGTTAATCTGTAAATCAATAGTTCCAACTATCTTTATAAGTGATGAGTGCTCAATATCGACAGTAGAGCATGTATAGATTTAAATTTGAATAGCGTAGTCTCTCTCTCTCTCTCTCTCTATATATATATATATATATATATACCCAACTACTCCGCACGAGCAGAATTTGACACAGAGTCAATTTTTAAGCGGAGTTTAACTGGTTTGAATTTAGAGTTTCTCATCTCCTAGACTGGTTGCCATACCAAGGTTAAAGAGCCTTGTCTGCCCTACAATTTTCCCATAGCTGGAGGAACAGTTGGATTCATAACTTTCCCAGGAGTATTAGCACCATGTGGAATGCAAATAGTATTATCCAGTATTTGAACTCGGCTCGCCCCGTCCATTTCCTACCACGGTAACCATTACACCACTGGTATCTTCATATATTTATATATATTCACACTTCTGTATCTGTAGTGCATAAATGTTACATTTAAGACTTTTACCTTCAGAATCATTATCGATATAAATCTATTTGTTTGATTGGAACAAATTCTCCCTGTAGTTGATTGCTCAGAATATCTCTAGTTACGATTGGAAGGCTACAAAATTTTAATCTCCTTCCATTAGCTTGTAATCCAACGGTAGCTGTTTCTCTTACCGTCTATTTCCCTCGCACGAGTGACTCACATCCACAGAGGTTTTCGCCATTCATTGTTGTTGATTTGTGTCCAAACGTTCTCTGACAATGTCATGGCATTATAGAATAGGATTAGATTATCTTTAATTAACCTGACAGTACTTGGATAACTCTAACCTGTGTGTCCTACCACGTTTGACTGTGCAAATCATTTTACAGGACGCACCCTGTTTTCTACGTGAAAAGCATTGTTGATATTGAATTTGTGGGAGTGATGTCGGAAATAGCGATTGAAAACGAGACTTAAAAACACGACTGTCAATTGCTTAGACTATTATTTCATAGTAACTGTTAGTTGTGAGGTTTTCATTTTGCCAGACATTTCTGTCTACGAGCGTATGTGAAAGGCTAAGAGAAAAAGTTAGTGTAGGAGAAAAAGAAATAGAGTGAAAGCGAAATGTGGGTGCGCATGAGCACAATACCACACACACACACACACACACACACACACACACACACACACACACACACACACACATATATACATATATATATATATATATATATATATATAACGTATATTTGAAAGTTAACAGGATTGGGTATACTGTGTAAGCTATGGGCGAATGAGGGATAGGCGGATTGTTATCATCTACCAGTATAAAACTATAATTTTTTTGCAACCTCCTCTTTCAGCTATGAGCACTGATGAATGAAAGATGAACAATGACCAACAAACAGACCTGAAATGTTTGGTCCCATAGGGAAGAACTCCGTCTCAAGTACTTGAAATGCTTCATTCAGCAAGTGAATGGAATTAACATTATGTCTGTCACGCACATGTGCTTTTGAGTGGCACAAGAGGTTTAAAGAGGGGAGAAAAGAAGAGAAAGATGACTCTTGGTGCGAGAGGCCTTCAACGAGCAGGACTAAAGTTAGAATCGAACAGGTAAGGCAGTTTATGTGCGGTGATCGTTAGTTGAATGTTTAAATGATCGCAAGTCAACTGGTCATGGAAAAAAAGACTGTTTGGAAGATTATCACCGAACATTTAGGCATGTGGAAAGTCTGTGCGTAATTGTACTAAGACTATTGAATTATGATTAAGAGCACTGCATGTAGTTGTGTAAGGACATCATCAAGTCTTCAAACTGAACCAGACTTACTTCGTAATGTTATTACAAATAATGAGACATGTATTTTTGAGTACAACTCGGAAAGCAAGAGTCATAAGTAGTCAGTGGAAGTTTCAGACGTCGCTCAGGCCGAAGAAAGCAAGACAAACACCAAAGTCATTGTCATGTTGATCTCGTTCATCGGTGTGAGGAGTATCATCCACGGCGAATTCTTCCCACAGAGCCATACGATCAATCAGCAAGTTTACAAGGAGATCCTATGGCATATGCTTCGTTTAGTGAGCGAGAAGAGACAAGAGTTGTTGTAGGACAAAGCGTAGCTGCTTCACAAAAATAATGCACGTGCTCGCAAAACCGTGAACATCGGCCGAGAGGAACATTACTGTCCTGGAACAACCACCTAATTCACCAGATCTTGCTAAGTGTAACTTTCTCTTTTTCCCAAGCTCAAGGGGCTCATCAAGGGGACTCTTTTTGAAGGCGTGAAGTCCATCCAGAGAGCTGTAACGACAGAGCTGAGGGGCATCCCAGAAAAATTCTTTCGGCATTGCATTGACGCGTGACAAGAACGGGGAAGTGTATTAGACTCTTGGGTGATTTCTTTGAAGATGAAACCAGCTAGTTTGTTGTTTGGAACTGAAATAAATTGCATTTGACACCAGTCCCGTTACTTTTCACACACACACACACACACACACACACACACACACACACACACACACACACACACACACACACACACACTCTCTCTCTCTCTCTCTCTCTCTCTCTCTCTCTTGAAGTTTGTGCATTTTTGTGTGCATTTGGTTTGAAGACTACAACCAAACAGATTGTCCAGTGATCTAATCTTTTCCTAAATATTGGTTTATTGATTTGAACTTTGAGGTCACTGGAGGTCAGATGACATTTCAGGTCAAACATACAAAGATAGAGGGTTTAAGAAGAATTACAAGAATGATTTTCACTTAGACAGACGATGTCTGATAATTTTTTTTATATAGCCAGGGATTATGTTGGATGTTCATTAGTAAATAATAAAAAAAGCCGCATTGTGCACGAAGACACTCTTATAAAGTTATTTCATTTATGTTTAAAACTATTTTCTATTTACATCAGGTTCAGATATTTGTATTATATAAAAATATTATATAAAAATTATCTAATAAAAGATTTTATCGCTTATCTTTTTCTCTGATATTGCTGAATACCGTTACTATGTCTTTCCATTATAATAAATTCATCACTTTTGGATTAATTTGTTTTTCTATTTTCTTCATACTGTTGGATTTATTTCCGTTATTTACTTCTATGAAGATAGATAGATAGATAGATAGATATAGGCAGAATGAAAGAAATAGATAGATAGATATAGGCAGAATAAAAGAGATAGATAGATAGATAGATAGAGGCAGAATGAAAGAAATAGATAGATAGATAGATAGATAGATAGATAGATAGATGCAGAATGAAAGAGATAGATAGATAGATAAATAGATAGATAGATATAGGCTGAATGAAATATATATATATATATATATATATATATATATATATATATATATATATATATATATATATGTATGTATAAATAGATAGATAGATAGATAGTATTCAGCAATATCAGTGTAAAAGATAAGTGATAAAATCTTTTATTAAATAATTTTTATATAATACAAATCTCTGAACCTGATGTACAGGACTTTAATCAACTTATTTCACCGTCTATTAAACTACAGTGCTCCAGCAATATCTTACAAGACTTAACACCAGAATTTTTTTGTTTGCCATCCCATCGTGAAAATGCCAGATCCACACACACACGCACACACCCACACGCACACACCCACACGCACACACATAATAACACACAAAAAACATTCGCACACATACGTACCTACGTACACACACACGCCCGTACATATACATATCACATCACATATGCACATACGCACACACACTTGCCCGCACATATACACATCACATCGCATACGCACACATGCATATTCGTGTGCGCACGCGCGCACGCACGCACACACACACACATACACACACACATATATGAAACAAATGCCATCATCAAATTGAAATATGGCGAAAAGTTGTTAACAGCTGATTAACGCTTTTTTCTCGTGTCCGTCTGATGATTGAACGATACCCAAAGGCTTTATAATTTGAATATTTTAGGTTTTATACCAGCTCTTTTATAATAGTATCCTCTACACTTTATGCATTCTTATATATATATATATATATATATATATATATATATATATATATATATTTACCCAACCGCTCCTCTCGGGCAGGATATGACACAAGGTCAATTTTTAAGAGGAGTTTAACAGGTTTGAATTCAGAGTTTTCCTTCTCCTAGACTAGTTGCCTTACCTAGTTGCCTTACCCATAGCTGGGAGGGGGGTGAATAATTGGATTCATACCTTTCCCAAGGTGCTATGTGAAATGTAATCAGTCTCGTCCAGGATTTGAACTCGTGTCCATTTTCTACGACGATAACCATTACACCACGGGCACCTCCTTATATATACATATATATATATTGTCATCCACAGTCAGACTGTTTCGTTGTATCACAACTCGTCAGTGTGGCTAGACACGTAGGACGCTTGAAGCTGGGATCGAAACCCGCCCAACTTTACGTTATATATATATATATATGTGTGTGTGTGTGTGTGTGTGTATAGTTCGGCAGCAGTCTTTTATTTAAGCATATTTGATTAAATCATAAAGATACATTTTGGCTATATAATTTAAAGATCCTTTCAAGTTTCCTGATAAGTTTCTTCTCGTTGAAATTAGTGGATGAATTTACCAAAATGGTACCGAGCACCTATATATATATATATATATATATATATATATATATATATATATATATATATATATATATATATCATTGAACATAATAGGCATTTTTTATCTACATATTTTTTTGTTAATCCTTTCGAATTGTCGTATTGATCTTATGATATTCGACAGAAAGTGATTGATAAATCTTCCATAATTGTCTATTTCCCAAGTACTTTCTGCCCGACTTTGGGCCATCATTAGTATAGAATGTATTACAAAAGTGATGCAACTTTTGTATGTACATTATTACTTTGTAAGAAGAGTGTCTTTGCTGTTGTATTGTGTGGCGTTTTACTTTTTGAATTTGTTTGACAGGTTTTAATATTTAGCTAAAAACATTTAAATACATTAGCACTGGTTTCAAAATTAATTCTGTTAAGTTTGGATTGTATGTTCCTAATATATATATATATATATATATATATATATATATATATATATATATATATATATATACAGCAGTTCATAAAATTATATACTCGTGCTGCTCCTCAGCCTAGAAAAAATATAAGAAGAAAATAATGGGTGTGCCACCAACAAAGTCTTCATATGTTTGCGCAGAGGCGGTACCTTGGCCCATGTTCTGGACTTCGGTCCGGAGCGTGGCTCTGCAAAAGAAACCTATGTATGGCACTAGACCTTACTGTCTAGTTTAAGCCATAACCCGGCATACGTACCCAGACCCCCATTTGGGTTCGTGAAACTGCTTGCCTCATCAGGCTCACATTGCACTAAGTGAGCCGATTAGCAGCATAGACAAGCAGGGTTCGAGTCTCGGCTTGTTCTCGACCTCTTCCTCCCCTTTATCCCCACTTTAATCGGCCTTCGGGCTTTTGACATTGTATCAAGCCTCGTTTGGTGGGAGACGTTGGCAAATATCACCAACAAAGTCTTCATCAGATTATGACTCTGAAGTCAGGCATGGTTTTTGGTGCCAAAGCATAATCACAACTAATGTTGTAGTATGTTACAATATCATTAGACTTTGCAGGTTACAGTGACACTGTGGAAATTCTTGGTCAAAATACAACCTTTTCATGTTATTGTTGTATTCAAACCTTTCTATCCAATTAAAAGAGGTCAGCAACAAAGTGTTAATTCAGTGATGAAAGATTTGAATCAACCGATGAGATGATGATGTCATGACCCTGCCGCAGGAATTGGAAGTGTAATTTCCCGCACGAGGTCTGTTTACAAAAGTTTTTTTTTTTATTCAAAGAAGTATTGCTTTTATAATTTTTAAAATTTAATCTCTTGCTTACAAATCTCGAGTATATTAGTTTGACAAATTAGGGAATCATCCGTGGCAAATAGGTATTCAGTAAACTATTATTGTACTATTATGTGAAGTATTACTTTATTTTTGATGTTTTTATATTAGTCAGAGTATGGTTTTTCGGTTAATTATTGGGATTCATTATAAATAAATAAACCCGATAAACATGATGTTAAAAATGTCGCCTCTAAAAACATATTAGACAGTTAGAAACACTATATCTAAAAACGTATCATATCGTTCACGTATCGATTCTAAATGAGATAGATTATGCATGTTTACCAACCCCTCCGCTCAGGCAGGATATGACACTAGGTCAATTTTTAAGCGAAATTTAACAGGTTTGAATTCATAGTTTTCCTTCTCCTAGACTAGTTGCCTTGTCTCCCCTACTATTTACCCATAGCTGGAGGGAGAATAATTGGATTCATACCTTTCCTAACGGTATTAGTGCTCTGTGAAATGCAATCAGTCTCGTCTAGGATTTGAACTCGTGTCACCGTGTCCATTTCCTACGATGATAACCATTACACTACGGGCACCTCCACTAAATAAGATAGATTATGAGTTAAAAGTCTTTTTATTGAATTGAACTGAATTTTCGCATAAATATTGGTTATTGAAAGAGTTATACACTATAAGTCAATGGATAAATGAACTTTGGAAAAATATTCCTCTAGCTAATTGCCTAACAGTCAAACCTTTCTTTTTATCTCCATATTTATTGGTATCATCCTCACAATATCATCTACATACAGAAAGGATGAAATCAACATTGAAAAATATCCTTATAGCTGTAATTTAAGTTGTTTTTTGGATGAACGTAATACACAAAAGAGGGTGAAGGGTATGTCTCCTTGACAACAAGAAAACCACGTGAAATCAACTTCTTAGTAAACAGTCCTTCATTCTTCTTTAGCCTCTTTCCTCCGCTCTCTTGTCTCTTTCTTCCTCGACGCGTTCACTGACTCAGCGTTTCTTCTCTTCTCTCGTCCGTCCGAGACTTCGACGATATTGTCTAAAGGATGTAACTCATGCCGCCTTCTCTAATGCAGATTCTGCCTTTCAGATTCACTACAATAGCTTATTACTATTGTTTACAAACAATCAAATCTTAGTGATTTTTAAAAATATGTCCGTATTTATTGCTATCATCCTCACAACACTATCTACATATAGAAAGGATGAAAACAATTATGGAAAATATCTTTGTAGCTTATCAAGATTTGATTAACAAATAATCAAATCGTTGTGATTTGGTTAATATTTCCATGTTTATTGCTATCATCCTTACAACATTTGTGATTAACAAATAATCTAATCGTCTTGATTTGGTTAATATTTCTGTACTTATTGCTATCATCCTCACCACACTATTTATATATAGAATGGATGAAAGCAATTTTAAAAAACATTCTTTTTGTTAATCAACATTTAATTAACAAACAACCAACTCTCCTTGATTTTGTTAGTATTTCCACGTTTTTTGCCTTCTTTATCTACATTATCTTCATATAAAACTGATGAAATTAGCTCTTGAAAGACATTCACGTATATAATCAATATCAAGTAAATCGTTCTATGTTTATTACCTCATAATCACAATATTATCTAAACATTAGGTTATTTAACATAAATCCTATATTTGAAGATTATCAAGATAATTGGTTGAAAATTTGACTCTACTGATTATTGATTATCAACAAAAAGTTTCGATGTTGCTTTTATCGTTTGTTGTTTTGTTCACATAATCATTGGGAATTAAAAGAATTACACAGACACACAGACACGGACAGCAGATCACAAGGAGTAACGGTTATCGCTGAAGGAAGAAGATTCAGCGAATCGACGATTTAAAATCCTGGACGATGCTGTTTGCGTCTCTCTTCGCGTTGATGCCTTTGAGAAAGAAACAAATCCATGTTTTCACTCCACCTTCGCTGTGGGTAAAGATTCGGATCTACTGGGATATTTTATTTTGGTACTGTAGTCATTCTATGAGAAGGAACAGTCTGAATTTAAACCAGCTTATCTACGCCTAAAGATCGACCTTTTTTTGCATTCCACCCGTAACAGGGAGGTTGGTTAGCTTGGTTTCTTTGATTTATCGTATATCAGCCTTTGTTAAATGAATCAATCCGAAATTGAGTTAAAACCTTTCGATCACAGAAACTGAGAGGTAACAGCTAGCAAATTCCGTTTCTTTGCGTTCAGTACTACTGCGTCTCGAACGCAGTCACGGATAGGTTGGGTGAAAACAAATAAACACACGTTGGCGTATTCAAACTGACATATATACATAATTTTAATAACTAAAACAATATTTATTTAATTAAAAAATAAAGAAACAATATCTATATTGTAATCTTAGATCACATGATGTGAATTTGTTAAGAGGAATAGTTCAAGCTATATCTAAGACAGGCTTTTAAAAATTGGAATTGCTCCAGCGTACGATGCACGGTTGAGGTTTGTGCCAACAAATAGCTCAGCTCCGTCGGCATTCCACTATTGGGACACCTTAGGCATCAGACAGCGAACTAAACCCTAACTATTTTGGGTTTGGTTTCTTTATTTAATGGCAGATCAACCTTCGTGGGTTATTTGATGCCAAAGTCGTCTTTGTAGAAGAATAGTAGTGGTACTATTTAAGCCATAGCTGGGGTGTGGGAGCGGATAAGGTTTTTTTTTACCTACTCATTTAAGTTACGAGAGTGCGTGTTACCTGTAAAGACGGTCTTCAGAAGACAAGATTATTTATTATATTTTCCTTGGTACGTTAAAGTTAGTTGGTTTGTTTTATGACATGTCAGCTCTTGTTGCGTTATTCTATACCAAAGTCAATTTAACAATTAGGATCTCTAATTATAAACGATATAAGAAGTATCTTCGCCATCATTTTAAATAAGTAAACACTTCATTATCTTAAAGATATAAATTTGACACATAACTGGTTCAACCACTTCAGGTCTTTGTGGAGTCGAGATTAATTTAAATGAAGAGGGGTCTCTACCCTTTCAAAAGCTTCGAAGCTAGTGCCTCACCACTAACTCCAATTTTGTGTTATACCCAGGACACCCTTTCTGGGAAAATCTTACCTCTGTACTGGAGATGTAGTTGGCATGCCCCAGGGTTTGTTAACAGGGTGAGTACGATTTTAAAAGAATAGCAAAAGACACGCATGTTACAAATATGTGAAATTAATAAACACATCACAAAAATCTCTTTTTCTTATTTAAATTTCTTGAATAACATATATTTTGAAATTTTATTGTCAATTTAAAATTTACATCTAACTCGTGTTACAAATATGTGAAATTATAAACATGCCATAAAAATCTTTTTTCTTATTTAAATTTCTTGAATATTATATATATATTTTGAAATTTTGTTGTCAAATCAAAATTTACACAAAACAGTAATTAATACTATGAAGGGTAAATCCAAATAAAAGAAAATAGATTTGACAATTCTTTATATTGTCTAAACAAGTTAATATTTTTATCATTAAGGGTTTTCGGACTATTGTCTTCATCTTTATAGTTTTTTTCCATGTGGAAATAACAATAAAGATGAAGACAATAGTTCGAAAACCCTTAATGATAAAAATCAACAAGCTTCGTCTCGGAAGTTAATATTATTCTGAGAAAAAATTACGGAGTCTTAAAAAGAAATATACATCCCTTTTATATAGAATCACACCTAAGGGATTTATTGATTTAAGTAATTTTTGTTCTTATTCTAATTATCAGTCATAACTAAGCTATAATGCATCGTAATTATTTTGTGTCTCCAGTTTGAAGGAGTGCATGTAAATCTGATTATTAATCTTTAATTCTATGTAAATTGTTATCTTGATAAAACAAATAATGTACGCTTTGTGAAACTGTTTATGTCGGAGGGAATAGAATCGGCAACCCGGGTTCAATTACAGCTAGAGTCTGTGTTTCACTTTTGTGCAAATGCCGTTGGAAAGACATGAACCCATCTGTTCTTCCATCAACTTTGGTAAAGCAACCAGTTTAGGTGAAGGAGAACATTTAATTCCAACTTGCATTATTCCGCTTAAAATTGACCTGGTGTTATATATTGCTAGGGACGGAGGGGTTAATTGAATTCATACAAACAATTTTTTCTTATACTTGTCTTTAATTGGAATCATTTTGAGATGAGGCTTTTAATCTGAGAATTAATTTTTAGAAGAAGGCCAGAGGTGGAATTTTTAGAAGGCCAGAGGTGAAATTTTTAGAAGAAGAAGGCCAGTGGTGAAATGTGGCCGAAACGTAGTGAAAGAAGAAACAACACAAAAACTACCAAGATGAGGGGAGAAAAGTCCGCAATAAATAAAAATTAATTCTCAAATTTTTTCCTAATTACTAATATAGATTAAGACAGTGAACTAGAGGTCTTCTTTTTATTCCTTAAGCATGCAGAAGAAAATAGCATATGTCTTACATAGGAAGAAAACTAATTGCAAACACTCCTAATATGCACGTACACACGCAAACATTGATAATGATACTTTACCTCGCCTATATATTTGCTTTCGTTGAAAATTCGCTACATATCAAAATTAAGATAGGCGACTGAAGTCATTTGTAGCTCAGTATCCATTGAAACAGAAACGGTAACAATTCTGATTCGAAGAAATTCTAACATCTGACAATGTCGTCATCTGACACTACGTCGGTTTACCATTGGCAGTTAATGCTTCACTAGTAATTCGTATGTGATGTGAATTTAGTTACGAGCCTACTATTTTATTTATTTGTTTATATTTTGCTGAGCATTCCCGGAGAAAGTCAACATCGTAGCGTTTATTTTCCCAATGAAGCGACACAGACAGGAACGCTGAGCAGATATGTTCAGATTACAAGGGTGGGGATGCTTAAGACATTCAATTTGCCAAGAATTTTTCATTTTTGTAGCTATGATATAAAAATATTTTGAAAAATAAGCACAAAACAACACCACCAAAACTATGACGACGACGACGACGACGACGACCACCACCACCACCACCACGACAGCGACCATCAACAACAACAATAACAAAAGAATTAGTTAAAAAAGAATGAAAATACTGATATCAGTAATCTATCTAAAAAAAAAAAATTGGTAACCGTAGCCGAGGATGACCAGAAGGCTCCCTTTTCGATGGCTACTACACCGAGGTGTAGGGGAGGGCGCTACTCTTTTCCCTGAAAATTTATCTATATGTTATTAAAATCCAGATTACACACACACACACACACACACACACACACACACACACACACACACACACACACACACACACACACACACACACACATATATATATATGTATATGTATATATAACAATTTTCTGTCAAATTAGCAACTGGATGATAGTTTTATAGAGTCTGAATTCACGTGTAACATAATTCTAAAATCATTCAAATTAATATAACATAAATAATTATGAAACATAAATCAGTCATTTACTCTTTTCTAAATATTAGGTTTATTTAAAAAAACAGAATTTGTACAAAACAAAAGGTAATTTTTGGAGCACAAAGCAAGCATCAGTTACATTATGGACTGCTGTTACACGAGGAAGCCAAAGAGCACACCAGTTTTCTAGAATTTAATGATATTTGATACTACTACTACTATATAATAATAGGATGTTAATGATGAAGTGTGTAATAATGCATATATTGGAAGTATAATACTTATGAAAATACTTGTAAAGTGTACCGTACTTAGTAAGAAGAAAATGATATTTATATATTCATAAAAGAAAGAAAGAAAGAAAGAAAGATGGCAACTATTCCATTCTCTACACTCATTACAAGAAATGTTTGGACAGTTTCTAAAGTTTTGAAAAAATAAAAAGCACAAATCCATTTCTCTCGATAAATTAAGCTGAATCCATTGATTTTCTTTCGTGCTGATTCGCGGCATTTTTTCAATATATATTAAATAATAAATTGTGGAACATGATAGTGCATCAATCTATTACGCCCCCCCAAAACAAAACAAAACAAAAAAACCCCCAAAAAACAAACTGCAAATAACTGAGAATATTAGATATTTAGAAATATAGAATATAGGAAATATTTTATATATGACAATGTTTCGGTTGATTCAAATATCATCTCGGCGGTAATTTATTGTCTTATATAATCAGAAAATTTTTTTTCCAATGAAAACTTTTTCATTTTCTCAATTTTTCATTTTCATTTGAACATATTTTTTGGATTAAATAGAAAACAGTTATGTACTGTTTTTATGATGGTTGAATAGACCGAAACATGGCCATGTTTAAAATTCATATAAATATTTCTTTTTCTTCGAGCTTTAAAATAATGTAATAAAGATATTTAGATGATCGTTCGACCAGCATAAAAATAATACTGATAGATCAAAATAAATTTTCGCATTAGGAAGATACTTGGAAATTAAAATTTAACAGAAAAATGAAAAGTACTACAAATTGGATCTAAAAATTTAAAAGTTGAATATAGATTTGATAATGGAGATGATTGCGGGGTAAGGGTTATTGTCGTAGGAATTGGACATGGAGACCTGAATTCAAATCCTATACGGGTCTGTTTTCATTACACATAGTCCTAATACCCCAGGGAAAACTATGAATCAAGTTATTCTTCTTCAATCTATGGGTAAATAGTATGGCAGACAGGGCTTTTTAACTTTGTTTTGGCAACCGATCTGGGAGAAGGAAAACTCTGAATTCAAAGCTGCTTAACTCCGCTTAAAAACTGACTTAGTGTCTCATATTTTTCATGCGGAGTGGTTGTATATATATATATATATATATATATATATATATATATATATATATATATATATATATATATATACAACCATATATATATATATATATATATATATATATATATATATATATATATATATATATATATATATATATAAGTATACTTAGTCCAATTAAACCGGAGTTGGGAGTAATTCCATCAGGACAAGAAATTATTCATGAATGAATATTTAAATTTTCCTGGTTAAGAGCTCAATGTACCAATAATACAGAGCAATTATTTAAATTTAAAACGGAAGCGGGCTTAATGAAGAGGTAACTCTTCACCCCTCTTCTATCCCCTCCCACTCTTATGTGTCTATTCTATTTTTTTTTATCAAAAAGATCTGAAGAAGTCCTGTTAATTTTTTCGTGTTTTTGGAAATTTCAAAAATGCGTAACAGGATGGAAATAAATTTATAATCCTTTGTGATTGGTTTCGTTGTTTTTTCTTAAAGAAATATATATATATATATATATATATATATATATATATATATATATATATATATATTAGGAATAAAAAACGAAAAGAGGAATGTGATTTGGGGGTTGGCTGCAATGATATATTTAAAGGGCAAACGAAATTATTGGTTCGATGGTCAGAAATATTATTTCATGAGAAACAGATGTTTCAAAGATATATAAAAACCAAATAAGAATTTCGTACCCAGACCTGGGCTCTCGTGTTTTGACAAGGAAATTGGGGTATACTATTGTGCTTGTAAGACACACAAATAAGAGTGATAAAACTAATAAAAAGAGTAAAAGGTTACAATTATATGGAGAGATGGGAAGAACTAGGATTAATTACTTTACTAGAACGAAAAATGAGAGCTGATCTAAATGAAACTCAAAATGATTCATATTGGTTGACATATTTGATATTTCTTCTCGAACGTTATATTTACCGTCAAGTCTGATTTCAAGAACAGTCTATTAAACATTTGGATTGTTTTTGCTAATAAAGTAATATACTTTTGGAAAAACTGCAATAGTGTAAAAAGAAATTAAGATTAAATCAGATTTTAAATTTTAAAACAATAGTAAGAGGAGAACATAAGAAATTATTATTGGGAATGAGCGACTGAAATATTTAGCAGAATTTGATCTGTATATAATATTGTATGTGATCTGTGCAAAACTATTAACTGACACTGGTGTGAAAAGTCTTAAGTAATAACAACAGTAAGAACAACAACAATAATAATTATAAAGAGGATGAGTGGAAACCAATCAAAGATTTCTAAGATTGGCCAGAAAACTGAGGGGAGCCCTGGAGACTTGAGGAGACTTGCTCTCACTCAAACCCCAGAGAGAAACCATCGGCTAACGATGGTGTAGAAAACTCGAAAAGGAGTAAATAATTAGAAGTTATAATAATAATAATGACATGCCTACAAATAAATCGGAAAGTATATCAACAAGACCTCCCTACACCAACCGAAACGCTAAATACTGAAAATCAAGAACTCCCTGACTGATTTGAAATGCAAATAATGGAAATCGAAATAGTATACCTCTTAACACCACAAAACAAACCTTAACATAAGAAACAAAATAAATGTAGAGCTAAGAAAATCATGACCGAAAAGATGACTACATTACCATCTCCCAGGAACCAGGACTGGAAGAAAGTTGCAGTAGAAACCGAACAGATAAAAAGATTATTACCAAATATCCCAACTGACAATATCACTGAATTAAACGAGCTGATCTATGCAGAAACGCAATTAGTCTGTGATAAAATCAGCGTGGTCTAAGGAACTCTTGAAGAAATACAAAACTGGCATGGGAAATTAGACAAGAAGGACAGGGGAAAAACACAGGGATGAAAAGACCAAAACAAAACAGAAGACAAATATGAAAATGCAACTTGAAAAGATAAATAAGAAGATAATAGCGAAGGAAGGAGACTTAAAAGATACCGAGGCAAAGTCAAGCAATACAATCAAAACAGGACTTTCCAAAATAACGAAAGAAAATTCTACCAACAAATAAGAGGAGAATACATGAAGATATATCAACAATCGGATGCAAAATGAAGCAAAAGTATTCTGGAGTATAACATGGGAATGAAATGAACATAACAAAATGGTCGAATGGATAAATAATGTAGAAAAAAGAATTAAATGAACCCGAAGAAGGCACTGAGGTGATAATACTCCTGGAATCGCTCGAAACAACGAAAAAAGAACCGAATTGGAAAACGCCAGGCCATGATAGCATACATAGATTCTGGTTCAAAAGAATTTACTTCCATCCATGACGGAATGGCTCTTAAACTGAGTAGATGGTGAGAAGAAGCAAATATACTCAAATGAATTAAAAGGAACGACCACTCTGTTTCAGAAAGACCTCCAATAACTTAAGAACGATTACGAGTCTACCTGTGATATGGAAAATCCTTACTGCACAGATTCGGGAGGAGATCTAATACTCGCTAGTAAGACGTGAACTCATTCCTGAAGAATAAGAAGAATGCCACAAGGGATCATAAGGAACGGGTGATCTTCGGTACATCACACTGCACATTCTCAAAGAGTGCTAAACGAAGTAGAAATTTTTTTGCCATAGCGTAGATTGATTACAAAATGGCATGCGATATGATCTGCAAAGCTGGACAATAGACTAACTAAAAATGTACAAGATATCCAACAAAGTCAAAAGAGCCATGAAAAACTGGGAAGTGGAATTGACTGCAGGAGGAAAAACTTTAGTTGCGGTGAAAATACAGAGCGGTATCTTCCAGAGAAATGCGCTTTAACCATAACTATTTCCAAGAGCGATGATGCCACTCAATCTCATACTTAGAAAATGAGCATAGAAAATGGCATAGAAAAATGTACTAAGTTAATTATGAGAAGCGGGAAAAGACAAATAACGGAAGGAATAGAACTACAAAATCAAGAAAAAAATCAGAACCCTCGGAGAAAAGGAAAATTATAAGTACTTTGTAATATTGAAAGTGGACACCATCAAACAAGTGTAAATGGAAGAAAAAAAAGAGTATCTCAGATGAACCAGAAAACTTCTCGAAACCAAACTATATAGCAGAAATCTGGTCTACAGGATAAACACCTGGGCTGTCCCTCTTGTAAGATTCTCGGAACCATTCTTCAAATGGGCAGAGGAAGAACTTCTACAAAAGGTTCCATTTTTGATTAATGATTCCCAAAGCGAGCCTTTTAATTAATGGTTCATATATGGCTGAACATATATGGAAAGAAAAGGGAAACCATCTGTTCTTGTGGGGTGAAGCAAGAAGTAAAATAATAACAATGATTACAAAATATTCATCAAAGTTTAAAATGACACCCTCCAATAAAAACCGCAATTATTTTCGCACAATCTCATAATCATGATAAAAATACTGTAAACATGAATGTAGAATGAATACTGTCAATAAGTGCTGAATATGTATTAATGGTAGTAATATTAGTATATTTCACTATTTAGAGTGTTCAATCCCAGGTCGCGTCATACAAAAGACTTTAAAAAAATGGTACTTGATACCTCCTTGCTTAACACTCAGCATTATAAGGTACGTATCAAGGGTAAAGTGGAGCAATCAAGGGAAAGGAGTAGCGCCCCCCTACACCTCGGTGTAGAAGCTATTGAGAAGGGAGCCTTCTGCTCGCCTTCGACAACGGTCGCCAACTTTACTTACCGTCATTGTATTTATTACTATAGTTAAAATAAAATATTATACGTATTGTTGTTGAGAAAAAGTGTGTCATGTCAAACCTGATCATCTTTGAAAAGAGAAAGAGAGAGAGAGAGAGAGAGAGAGAGAGAGAGAGAGAGAGTAAAAATGAATTGACATAACTTAAGAAACAAAGTAATAAAGGCGTTCACGTGATCATTAAAGTTCTGAACACGTATTTTTGTTTGTTTTTTTTTTTCTTTTTAAATTAATGGAAAATAAATTATGTAGCAATTTATATAGAAATGACGTAGGTTTTGTTTATGCATAATTCAGCGAAAATATCAAAGTTCAGATGTGACTCGAAAAAAAAAAAAGAAAGAATCTCTGTAGGAAGTGACAAAATATTTAAAACTATTTTGATAATAATGATACGATATGAATTCACCGTGTAGTAAAGAGAAGAAACAATGACCAGATCTGGTGATAGTAAAAAAAAAAATCCACAAAAAACAACAAAAACAACAACAACAACAACAATCAATCAAAAAACAAACTCCAAAAAACTCGGCTGACCACAGAGTAAAAATAAAAGAAAGCGAAAAGAGAGATAAGTACCTTGACCTTGCTTGAGAACTGAAAAAACAAACAAACTATGGAACATGAGAGTGACATTGATACCAATTGTAGTTGGTGCGCTCGGTACAGTCACCAAAGGATTTGTACAGGGATTGGAGCATTGTTGAGATCGGTCAGAATACTGAGAAGTGTCCTGGAGACTTGAGGAGACTTGCTGTCTCTAAGACTCCAGTAAAAAAAACCATCAGATAACACTGGTGTGGAAAACTTACAAATAATAATAATAATAATAATAATAATACAAACTGATCACCTAATCTCGATCAGACGACCAGACCTTAAAATAATCAACAAAAAAAAAAAGGAAAAAAAAAAAGAAAGAAAAAATAAAGAACTTGCAGAATCGAGAACTTTGCTGTCTCGGCTGACCACTGAGTAAAATTGAAAGAAAGTGAAAAGAAGGATAAGTACCTGAACCTTGCCAGGGAATTGAAAAAACTGTGGAACATGAAGGTAACAATTATACCAATTGTGATTGGTGCTCTTGGTGCAGTCACCAAAGGATTAGTAAAGTCACTGGAAGACTTGGAAATAAGAGGACGAGTGGAGATCATCCAAACTACAGCACCATTAAAAGTACTGAGAATAGTCCTGGAAACTCGAGGAGACTTGTTGTCACTCAAACTCCAGTGAAAGACTAACGCTGATGTAAAAAAACTCTCAAGGAGTAAAATAATAAAAGCAATAATAACAATAATAATAATAATAGCAGCAAAAATAATGCCATAGAAAGTAATTATGCCAAAGCAAAAAAAATGATAATAAGCTGTTAAGCATTAAGTGTAGGTTATGTGGTGACAGATATGAAACAGTTGGTCACATGATAAGGGAATGCAGCAAACTGGTACAAAAGGAACACAAGAGTAGGTATGACTGGGCGGGAAGGAGAATCCACAGAAAATTGTGCAAGTGATTAAAATTCGTTCAGGTAGACAGATGGTAGATACACAAACTAGAATCTGCCCAAGAAAATGAGACGCATAAGATTCTCTGGGATTTTGAGAGAATATCCAATCCCTCAATCCTGGCTAGAAGACTTGAATAAGAAGCCGTTCTAGCTTACACCTGACTGAAAATAAAGAAAAGCAAAAATTTCGACAAATCTTTTCAGAGAACTAAAGAAGTTGTGGCTCGTAAAGGTGAAAATAATATCGATTGTAGCTGGAGAACTACGAATAATCTCCATGAATCTGTTAAAGAGACTGGGGGAACTGGAGATCTGAGGAAAAATCAGGGCTATTCAGATCACAGTACTGCTAAAATCATTTATGATACTTAGAAAGGTCCTGTAGATCTGAGGAGACTTGCTGTTATCCAGAATTCATAGAAAACCACCCGTTACTACTCGTGTGAAAAACTTGCAAGTATTAAAATGATGATTGTAGAAGCAGATACTATGAAATAAATAGAAGTGAAGTAAAAAGTAAGAAAATAGAAGGATAATGAAACTACTGGAAACCAAACTATACCGTAGCTACCTAACCCACGGGATATGTACCCTCGTAAATTGGACAAAAGAGAACTCAGAAATATGGATATTAGAACAAGAAAACTGATGACTATTTATAAGGCCTTACAACTGAGAGATTGTGCGGACGATATATTTCTAGAAAAGGTAGAAAAAGTCTCAGCAGCGTTGATAATTGTGTGGATGCGGCAATTAAAAGATTCGAAAAATGTACAAAAAAAAAAAAAAAAAAACCAGTAAAGAAATACTGATTTCAGCACCCAACAACAACAACAACAACAAGTTAAAGAAAAACAGGAAAACAAGATTTATAAAATTTAGGAAACAAAAATGGGAAGAAAAACAACTGCATGGACACTTCAGAAGATAAACTGAAAAAAAAAAAAATGAGAACGAGATGATCCGGGTGTGGTTATGAAAATTAAACTAAAAGAGAGAAACTGAATTGCTATCCATAGCATCCCAAAATAACATCATAAGAACTAATTATGAAAAAAGTAGAATAGATAAAACCCAAGAGAATAGCAAGTATGGATTAGAGAGAGAGAGAGAGAGAGAGAGAGAGAGAGAGAGAGAGAGAGGGAGGGAGGGAGGGGTGGAAACAGTAAACCACTTAATAAGCGAACGCAGCAAATTAGTACAGAATGAGTATTAGAGTAGGTACGACTAGGTGGAGGTGGGTGTTCCACTGGGAATTATGCAAGCTTTTAAACTTTGCCCACACAGAGGAATGGTATAAACTTAGACCTGAATATATTAAGGAAAATGAGACACCAAATTATTTAAGATTTTGAAATAAAAAAAGGATCACTTAATCTCGACTTGAAGGAGAGACCTAGTTGTATCTAGCAGTAGGAAAAGAATTTCTCAACTCCTGGATTTCTTTTTTTAAAGAAAAAAAAAACACGAAAAACATGAGAAATACCCGGACCTTGCCTGAGTGCTAAAAAATTGTTGAATATAAAGGTGACAGAGATACTAATCATAACTTGATCATACGAGACAATACCGGAAAACTTTGAATGGAGATAGGGGAACGGAAAATCTTTGGAAAAACTGAGACTATCCAGATGACAAAACCGTTGAAATCGGCAAGAGTACTTAGAATAGTCCAGGAGAGCTGAGAAGACTTGCTATCATTCGGACTTCAATGAAAACTACTAGTTACTTTTTGTGTGAAAGCCTCTTTAAGAGTAAAAATATATAAAATGATGATATAATACTTTATTTATATGACTTGGGAGAGGTATGGACCCAATTATTCTCCCACCTGCTATGAGTGAATAGTGAAGCAGACTGGATTCTTTAGAATTGGCAAGGCAACCAGTCAAGAAGAAGGAAAACTCTGAATTCAAACATCCTGCCGGAGGGGTCGGTATATATATAACTTGATACCCACCATGCAAATTGTAGGTATTATTATTATCATAATCATTATTAGAATCGATCGGTCGAAATATTTTTGTAACAACAACAACAACAACAACAACAAAACCCCTCAAAGATCGAGTTTAATATTTCAACCAATTCTTGCAATGATAAGAATTATTATCAAAATCATTTAAAAATAACTTTGTTCTCCAGTAGAAGGCAGTAGAATGGATTGATTGAAAGGTTGTGGTAACAAAGAACACAATAATAATAGGAATAGAATGAAATCATTTGGCCGAATAATTTTTTCTAATGATAAGGACTCATTTCAAAATTACAAGATATCTTTGAGGAATTTCGGGAAATTGATTATCTTAAAAATTGTGGTTAAAACAAATGCAACAAAATGATTTCGGTTGTCTGTGTAACTTTTGGAATTAAAATGACTTTTTTCTGGAAAATAGTATCGCAGGGTATGTTAAACATTTATTATTACTTTTGACTAGCATTTTCTTTCATCTTTAAATTTTCTTTGCCGTTTTAAATGGGTGAGCTGAGAAACTGCGTAAATAAAAGGCAAACACTTTGTGAGACTCGAACTTACGCCCTCTTTGCTGCTGGGAAAACTCATGTAGTTGTACCCAGATGATCTACCAACTATGCTCGGAAAAGTAATTTTTTTTGCAAAAGCTCTAATCAAATTTATAAAATCACCCACTAAACTACTTCTGAATCTCTTGATTTTTTTGATAGTTTTCATCGATTTTGAACCAAATGATGAATCTAAGCAAAGGAATTGTGCAAATACAGTCTAAATTGATGCATCATCATCATCATCATCATGTCGCGCCGCCAGCGCGGATATCCTTGACCCTCTCTCGCCATTTCTCCCTATCATTCATCGCCTCCGGCAGGTCTTCAGGGTTACATCCTGTGTCCTCACATAGTTGCTGTATGTATGTTCGTGCTGGTCGTCCCACTCTTGCACATCCATATGTGGGGGTCCACAGGAGTACATCGCTTATGAGCTCGTCCTTGCTTCTCCAGCAGTGTCCTGCGTGTCTGGTCCGTCGAACTTGTATAGTTTTCGTGATGGGGGGGGCAAGTGTCCGTATAGTTGGAGTCTCATGGGGTGTTGTCGCCAGGACTTGTTTAATACTGCTCTCAACATTCTTGTGTAATTTCCGTCCAGCCCCCTCTCCAGCCGCTTCGTAAGCGTCCATGTGGTGCATCCATATAGCAGTATCGACACAACCGCTGCCTGGAAGAAACTGCGTTTCATTTTATCAGTTAGGTCCGACTTCCATATGATCGAGAGCCTATCGATAGCTGTCCATGCCTTCGTCAGTCGTGTGTCGATGTCTTTTTCGGTTGATGAGACGCTACTTCCTAGGTAGGTGAATTTGTCGACTAGTTTCAGAGAGGCTCCGTCTAGTGTGGCAATGTTGCCCGTTTTTTTGATATCTCGTTTAAGATGGATGGATAGATTTTAATAAAATGTTGTAGGAATACTGGATATTGTTAGTTGGTTGTTTGAGTTTTATGGCATATCAACCTTTGTTGGTTATTTAACGCCAAATCCATTTTTATACAGATAACCAGTTGTATTTCAAACAATTCAGTTTAGCATGGGTACACAGTTTAATCGTCAAAAATATTTCTATTTCAAGCTATTCAGTTTAGTCAAACAGTTCTAATTCAAACAATTTAGTTTAGCATAAGTATGCAGTTAGTTCTATTTAACCCATAGATAGGGCCCCAGTTGGTGCTACCATTCCGATCCAGAGTGGACCTGGGAGCAATGGTAATGAAGGGGTGTTCCGCATCACAGGAACCTCACCATCAGAGTGTTTAGTGTCATATCTAGGACACTCGTTGTGGGGTCTTACCCCTCTGCGGAGGTGCAGTCGGTGTATTATACAGGTCCAGCCGACTGGGCAAAATACTGGATTAAAAAAAAAAGAGACCTGAGAGGGTTGATATTGTATAAAAAGTTATATAGGATGTCAGAATCAATTAACCAATCATGCATACATTAACATACATGCCCGTGGTGTAATGGTTATCGTCGTAGGAAATGGACACGGCGACTCGAGTTCAAATCCTAGCCGAGTCTGATTGCATTTCACATAGCACTAATACCCTTGGGAAAGGTATGAATCCGATTATTCTCCCTCCAGCTATGGGTAAATAGTAGGGCAGACTAGGTTCTTCAGCCTTGGTAAGGCAACTAGTCTAGGAGAAGGAAAACTCTGAATTCAAACCTGTTAAACTCCGCTTAAAAATTGACCTTGTGTTATATCCTGCCCGAGCGGAGGGGTTGGGTAAATATGAATCATGCATACATTAACAGAGAGGTGCAGATTAGAGAGTGAGTGAATAACAGTAATAGCAGTGTTAAGTCTATTGGATAATGTTAGTCCCTTTTTGGTAAAAAGCTCACTTTTTAAAACAGATTAATTTGCCAATATTTTTGGTAGATTTCTATCATTTCTATTTTTGTGTCATATATATATATATATATATATATATATATATATATATATATATATATATATATATACTCCCCTACCCCGTAGGGTTGAGTTCTCTAGCGAAGAAGTAATCGTGTTGCCATTAGCGCCTTTGCAAGTCTCTTCGTATTTGAATTGAGATCTTGGCGGCCGTTTGAACGGTTGTATGTAAACAATAGTAATTGTGATTCATAACCGTTTAAAATGTACTTCGTAGCCAATATCTCCTCGTAGCTAAATGGTTAGAAGCTTTGGCTTGGTGTTTCAGTCAATCGGGTTTCGATCCCAGCTACGGGGAGATATTGTCTAGCCACACCGATGAGTTCTGATAGAACGAAACGGATCTGTCTGTGGATGACTATATATATAAATATATATATAGATTTAGAGTGAAACAAAGAATGTAGGTAAGAAAATCTTACATATGCAGACAAAATTATCGCTCGTTTGAATGAATTTTGTTTGCCATCACCTTCAAAATGGCCGGATGGATTTTTATTAAAAAAAAATTCTTGGAATACTCATTTGGATAAAGAAAGTGACCGGGGGGTGTTGATATTACATAAAAGTTGTACAATGTGCCAAAATCGATTAATCAATCATACATACATTAACTGAGCAAAAGGATAAGATGAGTGAGAGTGAGTGATATTAATGATAATGAAAGATGGAGAACATGGGTAGAAGGAGCAAAAGGTATGTAAAGCTTTGTGTTTGAAAGCGGTTGACTGTCAGTAGCAGTCATTAAACAAACCTACCTAACCCGTTCACACATATCAAGAAAAGAAAGAAAAAAGAAAAGAAAAGAAAAGAAAAGAGAAACTATTTAAAAAAAAATATATCTTTAGGTAGATATGAACAAACATTTTCTTTGGAAAATCTCCAACTTAGAGAGAAAAAAATTGCATAAAAATTTATTTAAGTCTGAATTTTTTGCTGTTAGTAAAAAAGAAATATTGGAGAAAATTTCTATATAAAATCTCTGATATTTGTAAAATCAATGTCGTAAAAATTGTTTATACGTAACGTAAAAAAGTAAAAATTTGCATTTAAGCACTTTTGAGACTTTTTGGAGAAAGAACTACTTCGAGTGTAAACATCTACTAAAAATAAACTATTGAATCTTAAGAATTTTCGTTTCGTATTTAATAAAGAACTTAATTAGAATAAAAATATCCTATTTTAAATATTGAGAAAAAAAGTATTTTTCAATATGTATTTACAACAACTAATTTGATTATTTTATGTAAATGATTTTCCCTTATTTTAAATATATGTCCTTGAATCATTTCAATCTCTCTGCATTCGCTTTTTTACTGATTGTTTCATTTCTGTCAACACATAACCTGCACTTGGTATCTTGTATATCATCACTTTTTGCTTTGACAAAATTAGGTCTTATGGGATTATTTTGTGTTGTTATTATCAAAGATTCAGTTTTTCCTTTCAGTTTTCCTCTTCTTAGCCGTGTCCAGGCCATTTCGTGCGGTTTTCCTTAGTTTGTCACTAGAATTATCCATACAGTCGTTATTCTTTCCATTTTTCTTAACAATTAAGTTGAGTCATAAATGATTTATGTTTTAGTAAAATATAATTTATTCATAAATAATTTAACAATGAATTAGTTTCAATCATTAGTCTGCCATTATTTTGAATCACCTCTTATCAAAAATCAGGCTGCTTGTTGATTCATCTCAAGTAAAATTCAGCTGGTTTCGAGCTCAAAAAGTTTTTCACAAATGTTTTTACCTGATTTAAAGAATATTTTTTTCGTTATTCAGAGCATTTTGTAGAGAACGAAACAGATGGAAATCACTTTGTGCAAGGTCTGAGGAATATGGTGGATGGAGTTGAACAGACCAGTCTAAATCCGATATTTTTTCCAACTTGATTCTTGCTGAATGTGGTCTTGCGTTATACTTGAGAAGCACAATATTTCTTCTGTTGACGTCTTTGGGGTATTTTTTTCGAATCATTTTTAAGTAGCGGCAGATTGTGAATTGGGATGTTTTGAGGTTAAGTGCTAATTTTTGATTACTTTTGCGCAGATTACATTCCACCAATGAAAGTAAATAAAGGATTGTAATCCGACAATATGTAGAAAAATTGATAACAAAGTGATCTAATTGAAACGAGAGATTTATTGAGAAGTCGACACTATAGCGTTTCGGTTCTATTGAACCATCATCAGGACTACGAGGGGTGATATTAGCGATGTTAAGTCAACAATGGATGTTTAAAAATGCAAAATACAAAAAACCTCGGGGAAAATTTGTGTAATAAGAAAAAGTTGGCCGTTTAATGGGAGAATCAGCGTTTGTTGCTTTATATTACGTCATTTGACTTATTAGGAATATTGTATAGAATTTATGTTACGTTTGTTTAACGAGAAAGATTTCGAATCAAAAAGAAGAAAAAGAAAGAAAGAAAGAAAGACAAAAAGAAAAATAGAAAGCATACAAATTATGAAATATGTGGAAAATAATAACTAAAGATGGAATATATTCCACCAATTCTCTTAAAGCAATATTGATCGAGGTCTGATGAGCGTCCTGGTCTAGGTTTGTCTTTCAATGATGTATCACCAGAACGAAACTTTGAAAATCAGTTTCCTACTTAGCGGTCAGTAATGACACCCTTGGCCATAAACACTACAAATTTTCTAAGCAGTTTCTGTTGCATTTTTGTTATTCTTAAAAACCTAGAACATTACATGTCAAATATGCACTTTCAGTTATTCCATTCTTAAGGGCATGAGATCATAGATTAATTTTTTTAAAAAATTCATTGCGGACTTTTTGTCCTCATCTTAGTAGTTTTTGTGTTGTTTCTTCTTCACTGCGTTTCGGCCAAATTCTTCAGGTGATGTAACCGCGACCTCGGATAGGAATGCTGAGTCTTGTAACCGTATCCCCAGTAATTACTGCCTTCCATAGTTGTTGTCTATCGCACCACGTTTTTGACCAAGTAAACCTCTGGCCGGCTTGGGTAGGAATT
Source organism: Sepioteuthis lessoniana (assembly GCA_963585895.1). Taxonomy (NCBI): domain Eukaryota; kingdom Metazoa; phylum Mollusca; class Cephalopoda; order Myopsida; family Loliginidae; genus Sepioteuthis; species Sepioteuthis lessoniana. Next base: position 52,541 of record CAUZXS010000620.1, read on the forward strand.
AAAACCGCTATCTTCTAACAATGCTGACCTGGAACCGTAGAGACTCAACGCCTCTATCTGCAATAAGTCCGCAATAAAAAAAAATTAATTCTCAGATTAAAAAGCCTCATCTCAAAATGATTCCAATTAAAGACAATCATAGAATAAATTATGATGCACGCCCTTTCACCTTTCACTACTCAAATAAAAATGACCAATGAAGGTACTCCTCAATCAGGTAATTTCCGGTTGCGTTAAAAACACTGGAAGTGAGAAATGCGAAGTTAGAACTTGCTTTTTAAAAACATAAATTATTTATGACTCAGCCAAAAAGATTTTTTATTGTCGTTTCCCTGTTTATCCTAAAGTTAATTCTCTTGAAATTACTGTTGTTGGCTGCTGGAATCAGTCTTTTTCTGCAAGACATTAACGTATGTGTTAAAATTTTACGCCCTGTCATCACATTAAATAGATAATGACCCATTCCATTTTGAGTGTAAGAAAAGAAAGGAAGAATTAAAACTATTCAGACCGTGGCACTGCTAAAATCGGCTAAGTTAATTGGAAGAGTCCTAAAGGCACCAGGAAACTAACAGCTTGAGCTGGTGTGAAAAACTCAGAAGGAATTGAAAAACCTATGGAACATGAAGGTGACAATTATACCAATTGTGATGGGTGCTTTTGGTACAGTAACTAAAGGATTACTAAAGGGACTGGAGGACTTGGAAGTTGTCGGACGAGTGGAGACCATTCAAACTATAGCATTATTGAGAACGACCACAATACTGTCCTGGGGACTTGAGGAGACTTGCTGTCACTCAACCTCCTGTGAAAGACCATCAGCTAATGCTGATGTAAAAAACTCTAATGAGTAAAAGGCGAGATACGACTGGGTGGGCAAGGTGATCCACTGGGAAATGTGCAAGAAATTTAAATTTGACCACACTAACAAATGGTATATGCACAACCCAGCACCTGTCCTAGAAAATGACACACATAAACTCCTACGGGACCTTGACATACAAACAGATTACCTAATTTCGGCCAGAAGACCAGACCTTATAATAATTAACAAAAAAAAAAAAAAAAAAAAAAGAAAAAAAAAGAAAAGAGAAATTGCAAAATTGTCGACTTTGCTGTCCCAGCTGACCACAGAATAAAACTGAAAGAATCTGAAAAGAAAAATTAGTAACTCGACCTTGCTAGGGAATTGAAAAAGCTGTGAAACATTAAAGTGACGATTGTGCAAATTGTGATTGGTGCTTTTGGCACAATAACTAAAGGATTATTAAAAGGCCTAGTAGTCTTGGAAGTTGGCGGACGGGTAGAGACTATTCAAATGACAGCATTACTGAAAACGGCCAGAATATTGAGAAGAGTCCTGGAGACTTGTGGAGACTTGCTGTCACTCAAACTCCAGTGAAAAACCATCAGCTAATACTGATGTGAAAAACTCTAAAAGAGTAAATAATAATAATAATAATAATAATAATAATAATAATAATAATAATAATAATAATAATAATGCCATAAGGACCAACTATGTACAAAACAACGTCATAGAGACCAACTACGTTAAACCGAAAATAGATAGGCCGTAATGTGTTGATAAAGACGAAACGATTTATCACATAATAAGCAAATGTTGCAAATTAACCTAAAAAGGATGTAAAACCAGAAATGACTTGGTGGGAAAGGTGATCCATAGGTAATTATGCAAGAAATTGAAATTTGACTATATTACCAAATGGTATATGAACAAACCAGAACCTGTCCTGGAGAATGAGGCACACTCAATTCTCTCGGATTTTGAGATACATACAGATAACCTAATTCCGGCCAGAAGAAAAGACCAAGCGATTGGTAAAAAAAAAAGGAAAAAGAAAAGGAAAAGAAAACAAACAAACAAACAAAAAAACAAACAAACAAACCGAAAATAGAACCTCCTGAGTACCGGGTAGACCACAGAGTAAACATCAAAGAAAACGAAAAGAAAGACAAGTACTTAGACCTTGCCAGAGAAATAAAACAGCTGTGGAACGTGAGAGTGATGGTGATACCAATTGTAATTGGTGCACTTGGAACGATCCTCAAAGGGTTTATAAGGGTGCTGGAAGAGTCGGAACTCGGACGACGAGCTGAGATTATTCAAACCTACAGCAGCCAGAATACTGGGAAGAATCCTAGAGACTTGAGGAAACTTGCACTCACTCAGACTCCAGTGAAAGACCTCAGCTAACACTTTTGTGAAAAACCCGGAAATAGTAGTTGTAGTAGTAGTACTACTACTACTACTAAATTATAATACATTTCCACTACTTTCTTTCATCTTTTGATTTTAGGGCTTACACGTGTTTTCAGTATACAACAGTGCGGAACCGTCGATCGTAAACAATTAAGTATCGGCTCTGTTTCTCGTTATCGCAGATTGACGATCCGACAGAATTGCATTAAAAAGTGACCAAAATCAAATAATGAAAAAAATTACTTGTCAAAAACCGGCTCATTGACCTAGTTGGTAGAGTGTTCGCTAATGGCCCGGGAGACCGGGGTTCAATTTAAGGTCGAGTCATACCAAAGACTCAAAAATGGTACTTGATGTCGCCTTGCTTAACACTCAGCATTATAAGGTACGGATCAAGGGTAAAGTGGATCAATCACGGTAAAAGGATAGCACCTTTCCTGCACTTCGGTATAGTACCTAATGAAAAGGGAGCCTTTGAGTCGCCCTCGACTAAGGTCATCGAATTTACTCACTTAACATCATACCACATGAAAAAATAATTAATGGCTATAAAGGAATAAAAGGTGCCCGTGGTGTAATGGCTATCGTCGTGGGAAATGTACACGGCGACACGAGTTCAAATCCTGGACGAGATTGGTTGCATTTCACATAGCACTAATACCCTTGGGAAAGGTATGAATCCGATTATTCTCCCTCCAGCTATGGGTAAATAGTAGGACAGACTAGGTTCTTCAGCCTTGGTGTGGAAACTAGTCTAAGAGAAGGAAAACTCTGAATTCAAACCTGTTAAACTCCGCTTAAAAATTGACCTTGTGTCATATCCTGCCCGAGCGGAGGGGTTGGGTAAATATGATAAAGGAATAAAAGAAGTTACTAAGAGATAGATAGCAAAAAACAAAACAACTCCTCCAAAAGGAACTACAAAAATACAAAAAAAAAAAAAAAAAGAAAAAAAAGAAAGAAAAGAGAACATGTCGAATAGCGGACTTTGCCGTCCAGGCAGACCACAGCGTGAAAATCAAAGAAAATGAAAAGAAAGACAAGTACTTAGACCTTGCCAGAAAACTAAAAAAAAAAAAGCCCCAGAACATGAGAGTAATATTGATACCAAATGTAATTTGTGCGCTTGGAACGATCTCCAAAGGCTTGATAAGGGGACTGGAAGTGTCAGAAGTCGGAGAACGCATTACTGCATTATTGAGATCGGCCAAAATACTGAGAAGAGTCCAAGAAAGCTGAGGAGACTTGCAGTCACTGTGAAAGACCATCTGCAAACGCTGTTGTGAAACACCCGCAAACGGCAGTAGTAGCACTTCTACTACAACTGCTGCTACTACTATTACTACTACTAATAATACATTTCCTCTACTTTCTTTTATCTTATAATTCCGACGGAATTACGTTAAACAGTAACGAAAATCCAAAAGATAAATGAAAATACAAGTCAAAATTAAAAACTATAATAGCTGATTAGACCATATAGAAAAAACTTTAATAGCAATAAATGAATAAAAGAAGCTACTAATGATGATATGTTTTAAAAAGTAGTGAGTAAAGTTGGCGACCGTAGTCGAGGGCGACCAGAAAGCTTCCTTTTCAATTGCTACTACACCGAGCTTGTTGGGGAGGACGCTATTCCTTTCCCTGGACTGCTCCACTTTGCCTTTGATACGTACCTTATATTGCTGAGTGTTCAGCAAGGAAGCATCAAGTACCATTTTTAAAGTCTTTGGTATGACGCGACCTGGGATTGAACCCATGTCTCCCGGACCATTTGCGAACACTATAACCACTAGGCCATTGGTAACGTTTAATAATATCCCTAATAATAACAACAGAAAAATCTGTTAACTAAAAATTTTCACATTTAAAGTAATATACATCCAGATGCTCCAAACACGTGATCTTGTGTCAGACTAAGCGAAGCTAGTTATATACATTGTGTATATATGCCTTTCTTTAGTGGTATATACAGTGAGTGTATATATGTCTTTCGATGAATTATTTGAGTGCTTTTGTATAATCATACCTGCTGGAGCTGTGTTGACCATTATCAATAGATTCTTCTCGAAGATTCTACGAAGAGACAGAAAAATACCTTGTTTGCCTCCGGTTGAAAACTCGCAGACGAACTCGTCAAAAGAGGCGTGACCCAATGGGACTCTTTATCGGTCTGTTTCTTTGTAATGGTAACAGGTGGCTCTAAACAAAGTCGCCTGACGTAAAATTTGTAGCTTCTGCTTGAATAAAGAAACGACAATCAGTCCACTGATATTCACTGACAAACAAAATGGTATGTAACAACGTTGGAAAATTATTGTCTGCTTCATGGTTGGTTAAGTTATATATATTTCCCAACGGTACTAATGTTCAGTGTTCAAACCTTATTAACAGCTAAGATTTTGAATGCTTCCTTACATATGTATAAGTGTACCTCTACAACCTGACATACAGCCAGAAATACATACTCTAAATTCTTTGCATGACAGAGCATTAGAAATTATTATGATAAAAGAAAATGTTAGTTTCATTGAATACAGATACCATAGACCTCAAGACTATAAATTTTTTACGTGAAACTGAGGATACATTATAGTATAGTATATGTTGGTTGGTTGTTTTCTTTGTTTGATGGTAAATCAACCTTCATGGGTTATTTAACGCCAAATCCATCTTAGTAGTGGTATCACTTAAACCACAGCCTGGAGATAAGGAGGTTCATAACTTTTTAATGTTGATGGGAACGTAGTAGTGTGACTTGAGTCCAAACTCGCTCACTACGATGTCACAGTCCACGTCATTGCGACCCCCACCTGGACAATAGTGGTTTCGACGAGTGGCCCCATGTTGCCAAAATAAGACCTATTAAATCTAGTTTGATAAATTTGTTTTATCAATGATTAAACTTATACGTTTCAAATAGGGTTAGGATTAGGGTTTTTGGTAGATCTCAACAGTAACCTTCAATAGTCATTTTTCAAAAATTCCATTAGACGGTCTTGTAATAGATTTTTTCTTAACCCTTTTTGTATTTCGCAGAGGTGCTAAAAAGTTCTTGTTCTGACTAATAAGATAATGACCAAAATCTATCTATCTATCTATCTATCTATCTATCTATCTATCTATCTATCTATCTATCTATCTCACTTATTCCTATCCAACTATTGACATTTTATTTCTGAAATTTCTTTAACTCCTCATATATATATATATATATATATATATATATATATATATATATATATATATATATATAAGATAGGAATTTACTACTGGTGTTAAGAAAAAGTGTGTGATCAGGTGGAATCCAAGAGCTCGAATGGCGATTTTGAAAGAGAAACAAGCAGGTCAACTCTGCTTTGAAGACGCACGTAAGAAAATCTTTTAAAATTCTTTACTTCCTTTTTGGTCAGACGGAAAACTTTTTAGTATCCTCTTGCAGATTTACTTCACGACTGAAAAATTATACCCCAAATACGTTGAACTAAAAAATGAATATGGGTCGCTGTTACAATGGTAACTCTAAGCTTAATCAATAGAAGGCGATACGTGAACCCTATTGGTTTATTTTATCAGCGTTCCAAGATGATAATGATACTTCTATTTGGAAAGGGTTCTTGTTCGTAATTCCCAGTCATTTCCGTTATATCGATAATTTGGGTGACGTTCATCCCAGGCTTATCATTCAGTAAGAAATTGAACTGGAAATTGCTTTATTCTACAAGTTAGTGGTTTTTAAGTGTATTATCCCAATAAAAACTCGCTATGATATGTCAAAAACTGAATTGAAATTTTAGTGATAAGAGATTATTTATGGATTAAGAACATTGAACGACATTTGTAGACGCGCATTAACAAATATCAAACCTGAATCTGCTTAAGGGAAAAATGTACCTTGAAGCACAGGACAAGTAAAATGAAAACATACTTGCAGAAGATTCTAAGGAAATAGAAGATTCCATTAAATGTATCAATGCAATTGGGTTTTCCTTACGCTAAACACCCGAGCATGTAATATCAGTGAACAAAGTCTTTGATTGAGCGCAATGAATGAGATTGCTTCTTGGGAGAAGACATTGCTTTTTCCTCGAAGCAGATTATAATGTACAGGAAGATTAACCCAGAGGCAGTTAAAAAAGACGAGGTGTGTTCAAAAAGTATCGCGACTGAAGCAGTGTTTACCGAATAGGAAAAAAAACAATGAATTAAATGTTAATTATCTTCTAAATACGAGGTGTATCAAAAAAGTTGCAAGAATAAAACCGTATTTACCAATACAGAAATGAAAAATGAATGAAACGGTAATTTTCTTCAAAAGACAAGGTATGTTAAAAATGTATCGAGACTGGTGCTGTATTTTCGTAGACTGAAATGAATAGTGAATAGAATGTTTTTTTTTCTTTTTCAAAATAGTCCTATTGGCTTTCAATACACTCATTCAATCGAGCTTCCTGCTGGTTAAAGCTTTTTTAAAATTCTTCTTTTTATCTGATATGAAGCCGTGTCGTCGCATTTCATTTAATCTTTCGAAGATATAACATCTTGAAAATATATAAACTCTTGAGAAGAATTTTCAGTCAGGGAAACTAGAAAAAGTCACATGGTGTGTCTGGTGAGTAAGGAAAGTGCTACACACACGCACAATTTCGCCCAAAAACTGTTGTTCTAAAAGTATCAAGACATATTTCTTTCTGAATAAGCACTGCCTCATCTAGACTGCTGTCTAGATGTTTAAGCACCATCATCACTATAATTATCTAAGTTACTTTGTCGTGCACGTGGTTTAATCTTAAAAATGAAATATTTAAAATTTTAGTATAGATATTTTTTTTATCACACCCATATACTAACGGAGTTATAAAATCAATAAAACTAGAATAGAAGAAAAAAAAAAAAAAAAACAAAACACAAAAAAAACAAAAAACAAACAACTTTATGGACACTTAAAAAAAAAACGAAAAATGTGCACGGCTGTGCGTGGCTACATATAGGAACCTTTCAGAGAGAAACTTAATTGCGCAAATAATACCATAAGAACTAATTATGTAAAAGTTTGGATAGATAAGACGCAGGATAATAAGTGGAGGCTTCACTCTTGTCTGTGCCCACGCTGTATTTGAAAGATCCACAGACAAGGAATGACACAATCCATCCGAAAATTCTTCTGACGGTCGGGGTGATACATTGGAACAAAGTTGCCTGGTTGTTGGCACCTCAAAAAGAAAAACTCTCCGTCAACAATTAACAATCATTTATTGTTCGATGTTCAGACTGCATACAGTAACAAGAGAGAGAGAGAGAGAGAGAGAGAGAGAGAGAGAGAGAGACGAGAGAGAGAGAGAGAGAGAGAGAGAGAGAGAGAGAGAGAGGCACAGCATAAGCGAATACAGCTGTCAAAGAAATAGCACAAAAGTAGGTACGACTGACTGAGGAAGATGATCCACTGGGAATTGTTTAAGTGACTAAATTTTGGCCATATAGAGAAACAGCATATAGAATAGTTCTGAAAAGCTAAGGAGGTCTTGGTGCTACTCAGATATTAATACTTATTATTATACTATTACGTATAACTCCTGATAAGTCTTTCTTAAAAACATATATGATTTAATAGATATAAAATCGCAGTAATAAAAAAACTCAGTTAAAGCAAAAATAAAAAAACAAACAAAAAAAAAACACAAAAAATAAAACAAAACAAAAAACAAAAAAGAAAAATAATGAAAAACGAAAAGCAAAATACCCCCCAAAATACAAGACAAAAAATAAAAAAACAAAACCAAACAAAATCAACAAAAAACGAAAAGCAAAAAATTAAACAAACCAAAAAACAAAACACAAAACAAACAAACACATGATGCAATATATCATACTGAATCTAAGTTCAGTCGCTTGCACAATAACGTCTGCATATATATATATATATATATATATATATATATATATATTATATATATATATGTGTGTGTGTGTGTGCATGTGTGTATGCGTTTGCATGCGAGCGCGCGCGCGTGTATGTGTGTGTGTATGTGTTTGTGCATGTGCGTGTGTGTAAACAGGATTTGGCATTAAATAACCCACAAGGATTGATGTGCCATAAAACATAACCAAACCAATCAAAATGAATTAAACTCTA
>CAUZXS010000621.1:0-22500 GCA_963585895.1 Sepioteuthis lessoniana
TGATGCCACCAAACTTTGACCATCTACCCAGACGATCGCATTTCAAACCAATAACTGCTACCACCATTATACAAACCTCCCTGCTCTTTCCTTATCTATCCCTTTCTCTCCCTATACCTTTTAACACTCTCTATTAATGTATCTATTTCCTCAATTGCTAAAGGGGGTGTCCTCGTGGTGTAATGGTTGAAGCGATGGCCTGCAGAATCATAGGAAGTGAGTTCGTACTCCAGTCGAGCTATTACGTTCACTTTCGGGCAAATACCGTTGGGAAAGGTATGAACTCCCTTATCTTCCCAGCTATGGGTTAAATTGTACCACTACTGTTCTTCTAGGAGAATAGCTTTGGCATTAAATAACCTACAAAGGTTTATATGCTATTAAACAAAGAAATCAAACCAAACCATCAATTGCTAAAATGTAGAAAAACTCAAAAATGTTTTGTCTGAGGAAGTTATTCCGTAAATAAAGAACGAAATATCATCAATAAATCCGATCTAAATTTTCTTTAACCACTCATCCATTTATTTTAATGATACAGTTAAATGTAAGAACAGTTAATTTCAAACAATTAAGTTTCAGTAATTACACAGTTTAGTTCTATTTGACCCATAGATAAGACCCTATCTATCGCTCTGGGTCAGAGGGGACCTGGGAACGATGGCAATAAAGAGGCACTCTGCATTTCCCAAAGCTCCTGCATTACTGGAGCCTTACCATCAGATTGCTTAGGGTCATATACAGGACACTCGTTTGGGAAGTCTTACCCCTCTATATAGATGATGTGGGTGTATTCTACAGCTCTAGCTGACTGGACAAGAAAGGGAAGGTGTAAAGGGCGACTAGAAATCGAACTTGCTCTCTACGATGTAGCCACAGCATTACGGGGACTCTGCCCAGACAGTTTAGTGTAGCGGCAGATATAAACACACGCGTACATAATATATATATATATATATATATATATATATATATATTTGTGGTCGGGTAGATAGGTATATAACAAATGAGATAGATAAATAAATAGATAGATAAGGTCTGATATGACTACAAAGAGCGGTGATATATATATATACATATATAGATAGGTATTACGTGATTCCTTACAATGTAGAAAAAACAAGAAAAAAAGAAAATTATTTTTGTCATGGTGATATTGCCGAAGTGAAAACCTTTTTCGTACACTAATTTAAAAAAAAAATTGTTTATTTTATTGGAGATTCACTTCTGCCAGCTGCGCAGTCTAATCTTAAAATTACTTCGTAGTTCAACCTGGATTTTTTAAGTATTCTCTGTCTGTCTGTCTGTCTTTCTCTCCCTGTGCTTCTTCCTTTTCACCTACCCAGCAAGCAACATTCCAAGTTACTTATTACTTATTTTCAAAGCAAAATAAAATTGAAAAAAAAAAAAAAGAAAAAAATGATGAAACTTTGAGAAAGCAATTTTCTGTTTATTTTCTGAACGATATAAATTAACTGATGTCTGTATGAAGGATTTTGTTCCCCAATAGACTTTTTTAAAATCCTTTATTCTTTCAACGGCTGACAATAATATTATCAGGAAATCATGGACTCCAAAAATCCAATATATATATATATATATATATATATATATATATATATGAAAAGTAAATAAAGGATTGTAATACGATAATATGTAGAAAAATTGATAACAACGATCCAAATGGAAGGAGAGAATTATTGAGAGGTCGACACTATAGCGTTTCAGTTCTACTGAACCATCATCAGGACCATTAATGGGTGATATTAGTGATTTTAAGCCAACGGTGGATGTTTAAAAATGCAAAGTACAAAAACCCAGGGGAAAATTTGTATAATAAGAAAAAGTCGGCCGTTTAATTGGCGAATCAGCATTTGTTGTTTTAAATTACGACATTTGTCTTATTAGAAATATTGCATAGAATTTATGTAAAGTTTGTTTATCGAGAAAGATTTCGAGTCAGAAGGAAAAAAAAAAAAAAAAAGAAAATTAAAAAGAAAGAAAAAGAAAAGAAAAGAAAGAAAAATAAAAATAGAAAGTATAAAAATTATGATATATGTGAAAAATATTAACTAAGGATGGAATATACTGTAGCTATTTAAAATGTATTTGCTCAAGTAAGAAGAAATATTATAAAAGCCAGGACGAATGTTTAGTATTTCTCTCTCTCTCTCTCTCTCTCTCTCTCTCTCTCTCTCTCTCTCTCTCTCTCTCTAATGCAAAGCTCTTCGAAAGAATTGAGCACTCTGGTAGGGTATGAAAATGTAAACAAACGGACGCTGCTGCTGCTGTTGCTACATAATAACTTAGAAATTCCCTTAGCCAACGTGGTCCGCTTGGTGGCCGAGCGGTCTGAGACTAAGTCTAACGTAAAGTTGGACGGGTTTCGATCCCATCTTCGAGCGTCCTACGTGTCTAGCCACACTGGAGAGTTCTGATAGAACGAAACAGTCTGTCTGTAGATGTCAATAGCAAAGTTGAGCCTCAACCAATGTTTAGACTTATTGCACACACTTCACATTTCAATGGACTTCACGTGCATAGTAATTAAGATCTAAATTAGTTGTTCCAGTTTTATAAGAAGTAGTAGTGTGTTACTACGACAAAAACATATATATATATATATATATATATATATATCAGACAGTCCATGAATCCTTTCCGTTTCCCTCTAAGCAGCTGTTTATGATAATTTTGATACTTCTATTTGAGGAGGGGAATATTTTAATTTTGGATTACACAGTAATTTCCTGCTAAACCAAGAATTTTTAGGATTAAAGAATGGCGTTTAGTGGGAACTGTGATCCCATTTAATTATTATTCTGTTTATAGATAGGCTGGAGATTGCTTTATTTTAAGTGCATTATAAAATAAAAACCTCGCTACGACATGCCGTTTTTTGCTAGGTCACGATTATATGCACACATACACACACTCAGACTCTCTCTCTCTCTCTCTCTCACACACACACATATATATATAAATATATATATATATAGCAAAATATTTACTTTAATTATTTTCCGATTCTGCGACTAAAAATTTCAAAATACGGTCAAAATACGACTATCAGACAACCTTCGTTCAGATGACAGTGTCTTAAATGCACATCAAACTTTTAATTACAGAATCGAAAAGATTCTGGCTTCTTTGCTTAATGGTATATCAACCTTCGTTGGTTATTTTGTGCCAAAGCAATCCTTGTTATCAGTTGAGATACTATTTAAAACCGAGCTAGGAGAATAAGGAGGTTCATACCTTTCTCAAAGGCATAAAACCGAAAACGAATGAAATGGCTCAACTGAAATTCGAATTCGCATATCAAGATTACCACAGTCCACAACTCTAACCATTAACCCATCGGGAAAGTACCGTCTTAGTATTCTGAGCGAGGTAATTATATCATTAATTTATCTTGCTCTGCATGCAGACATCGAGCACCTATCTATTTAATGTTGTTTTTTTTAATATTTGTCTTTCGTGCGTCGTTTTTACTTTTGGTGTTTTATACATTTATACTCTCTGTCTGTCTGTCTCTCTCTCTCACACACACACACACACACACACACACACATATATATATATATATATTAGTAATGCGGATTGCTATGTCATTATTAGAGTGTTCAATATTTTTAATAGAGAATATTTTGATCTACGTTAGAGTTGTTAATTCTTTGTCTTCGCTCTTATGACTACGAATTCAATGTGTTTCCTTGTTGATTTGCTGCCCAGCCAAAACTAAAGATCCAAGTTTAATTTACAATTTACTCGTAGCTGGAGAATTTTGAAGCAACTGATTATCAACTTTTAAAAGATCATTCGAGTAAAGTGAAAGGTAATCAGCATCATCGAGAATTTGAACTCGGATCACCTTGTCTATTTTCCTACACCACGTGTCGTCACCCATGTGTATCTGTATAGCCACGTACGCGTGTGTGTCAGTGTGTGTCTTTTACATCTTTATATTTATATGTTCCTATGCCATCATATCTTTCGAATAGCCAGCCCTAAAGATAGGATCGAGAACGAGCAAGTGTCTTGCTCTTTCCGTCATGTTTTGTATTATTTTTGGTTAGAAAAGGAACTCTTATTTTTGCGGCGTTTTTAAACCGACAAAGTGCGTCATAGTAATTTTTATACATAGACATACACAAATGTGTGCAGACACACAGACGCACATTTATATATATATATATATATATATACACACGCACGCACGCACACACACATACGCACACGCGCGCACACACACACACACATAGATAGATAGATAGATAGATAGAGTTGTAATTACTTTTTCCGGGTTAAGGAATCCGTGTACAAATATCGTCGTTTGTTTTTCTTTTCAGCAGATGTCTATAACAAGTATATAAGCGTAAAGATATCGTTCAAACACTCCCCATGTGCGATAAATTCTACTGCTTTTCCTGATGTGAAGCTCCACCTGCAGTATTGTCACCTGTGTTAGCTATAAAATGATTGTCCCGGTCCTAGGTCCACTTGACCAATAATTTTAGCCCTACTTGACTCGCACATATGGACTCCGTGGAGGGCCATCGACTGAAGTGGCCAGAGAACAAAATTTCGGTGTTGAATTTTATTTCTTCTTCTTCTTCTTCTTCTTCTTCTTCTTCTTCTTCTTCTTCTTCTTCTTTTTTTTTTTTTTTTTTTACTAATTACTCTCTCTGTCTCTCTTTCTCTCACTTTTCGTACACAACCGACCACAATCATATTTCCAAACACATGCACACGCACAAGCACACACACGCACACGGTCTTATACACACACATACATATATATATATATATATATATATACATATGTATACACACATGTGTGTGGGGGTATAGACATATTTGCTCGTTTATGCAGACAAGCACGAACAACGACATACACATTAACAAATCAACCAATATATCATTATGTGCACACACACACGCATATATATATATATATATATATATATATATATATATATATATATATGATGACATAGCGTTACTGGCAAATACACCCAACCAAGCCGAAACACTACTGCATAGTTTGGAACGAGCCGCCGAAGGCATTGGCTTCAATGTCAATGCACACAAAACTGAATATATGTGCTATAATCAAACAGGTGACATTTCCACACTTGACGGAACCTCTCTGAGACTGGTAGACAAATTCACCTACCTAGGAAGCAGCGTCTCATCAACCGAAAAAAACATCGACACACGTTAACGAAGGCATGGACAGCTATCGATCATAAGGAAATTAGCATGGACAGCTTTCGATCATAAGGAAATCAGACCTGACCGATAAAATGAAACAGTTTCTTCCAGGCAGCGGTCGTGTCGATACTGCTATATGGATGCACTACTTGGACTCTAACTAAACGGCTGGAGAAGAAGCTAGACGGCGATTACACAAGAATGTTGCGAGCAATATTGAACAAGTCTTGGCGGCAACACCCCACAAGGCACCAACTATACAGCCACCTGCCTCCCATCACGAAAAATATCCAAGCTAAACGAAACAGACATGCAGGACATTGCTGGAGAAGCAGGGACGAGCTCATAAGTGATGTACTCCTATGGACCCCACCATATGGCAAAGCAAAAGCAGGACGACCAGCTCGAACATACATTCAACAGCTATGTGAGGATACGGGATGTAGCCATGAAGACCTGCCAGAGGCGATGAACAATAGGGAGAAGTGGTGAGAGAGGGTCAGGGATATCCGTGCTAGCGGAATGACATGATGATGATGATATATATGTGTGTTTGTGTGTGTGTGTGCGTGTGTGTGTGGGTATATTAAGTCAGCCGACCATTGTCAAGGGCGACACGAAGGCTCGTTTTTCCATGGCTACCATACTATACTATATATATATATATATATATGTGTGTGTGTGTGTGTATATATATATATATATACATGATGAATATTGGTTGACTTGAGAGTAGTCTGACTCACTTGTAGAAATTGATCCCCATTGCCATTTACTGGATGAATATATGAATGAATTGACACCACTCATACAAATGTGTTGGACAGGTCATTCTGGCACCACAGAACAACCCAGCTGCTGCATTAGGTGCTCTTCTATAAAATGAGGTAAGCTTAGTTGGCTTGCATTTACCAAGAAGATTCAAGAAGGAAGCCATGTTAGAAGATGAGTTATTTGACTTTTGCAATACAATGAGCCAAAAATAGGTGGACAGTTGACATTTTGTTTATAGTCTTCACAAAATAGAATGTATTTACACGTTTTAAAACTAAACATAATAGTTTTCATTTACTGTCCTCCTATTTTTGGCTAACTATATATATGTATATATATCATTATCATTATATCATGCTGATAGCAAGGAGTTCTCTGATTCTCTCTCGCCATCCGTCTCTATCGTCGATCGCTCCAATTAGGTCTTCTATACTGCATCATTTAGTTTTAATTACCGACGCCGACTACGCCGATGACATAGCGATACTGGCAAATACACCTGACCAAGCCGAAACACTTCTGCATAGCCTGGAACGAGCAGCAGCAAGCATAGGCCTCCATGTTAATGCACACAAAACGGAATATATGTGCTATAACCAAACGGGGGACATCTCCACTCTAGAAGGAACCCCTCTTAAACTAGTAGACAAATTCACGTACCTAGGAAGCAGCGTCGAATCAACCGAAAAGGACATCGAAACGAGGTTAACGAAAGCATGGACAGCTATCAATAGGCTATCGACTATATGGAAATCAGACCTAACCGATAAAATGAAACGCAGTTTCTTCCAGGCAGCGGTCACATCGATACTGCTATATGGATGCACTACATGGACGCTAACAAAACGGCTCGAGAAGAAACTAGATGGCAATTACACAAGAATGCTGCGTGCAATCCTCAACAAGTCCTGGCAGCGGCACCCCACAAGACACCAACTGTACGGCCACCTGCCCCCTATCACGAAATCTATTCAAGTTAGGCGAACCAGACATGCAGGACATTGCTGGAGAAGCAGAGATGAACTCATAAGAGATGTACTCTTATGGATCCCCACACACGGCCGCGCAAAAGCAGGACGACCAGCACGAACGTACATTCAGCAGCTGTGTGAGGATACAGGATGTTGTCCTGAAGACCTGCCTAGGGCGATGAACGATAGGGAGGAGTGGCGAGAGAGGGTCAGGGATATCCGTGCTGCCAGCACGATATGATGATGATGATGATACTGCATCAAATGGCAGCACATAGCTGATGTATGAAAGTCTTTGCTCACCTGACTAACACTGGTATTTCCATGTATAGGAGTCCATAAAAGAACGTCGCTTATAAGTTCGATTTTATTTAATTTTCATTAAATGAATGAATATGTGACGACATCGGTTTCTTTTTTGTTGCTCAATGATAGCATATAAACTCTTTTTCTAAAAATATTTTATAAAACTTTTCCAAAATTTATCTTTTTTATAAAAGAATTTTCTTCTGACAATGAGAACAATAAAAAGAAATTGACACAAATGAAATATTACTATTTATCTCATCATTTAGCCCATCTTTTATATATATATATATATATATATATATATATATATTGTCGAGCGTTATATATATATATATATATATATATATAGTGATTATTATTATATAGAGTATATTACTGATATTTCCTTATACCTTTCGCTGAGAAGCATCCCAAAATCATCGTCAAATATGACAGTTGATAACATGTTCTTTGGTGAGTAGGCTTCACCATCTTTCCTCTACACATGATTTCGATAATGAGGACCAAACAACTCAATTTTATTTTCGTCTGTCCATAATACACTTTCCCAAAACGAAATTTTATTTTCCTTATGCTGTTTTTCGAATTTCACCCTTGCATCTCTTTGTCATTTTAATAGGAGGAGGAGGAGGAGGAGGAGGAGTTATTTTTCTCTCCGTGACTTTAGACCATTCCACAGCATTTCGGTACAACTTGTTCGTTTGGTTACTCTACGTCCTGATGAACGCAAATCTTCCTGTAGTTCTTCACGCTTAGCCATTGGATTTTGGTTAATCAGGCGTCCTAATTTTCTTGATAATCTAGGAGAAATCTTAATTGGAGCACCTGTTCTTTTTTGTTTTCAACTGTGTTACGTCTTTTAAACCTTGCAATAAATGAACTTATCGGAGTAAAAGGAATATTTAGGTTGCTTGTGATATTACTATAACTTTCTCCATCTTTCGAAAACTTAATTATTTGTGCTTTTTGTGAATTTCTCAGTTTTTTACCTCTTGTCATAAAAACCTTCTCGTACGACAGGCAATTGCAGAAAGTTTTGGTTAGGATTTTAAGACTAACTATAGTTACTGATAACATTATTGGAACATTCTAGAAGGCTAAATATCGGTACTGATAGCATTATTGGAACTTTCTAGCGGGCTAACTATGGATACTGATAGTATTATTCGAACAATCTAGAAAAATATTTTCATATGTACGAATATTCATTTCACCCTACTCTCTCTCTCTCTTTTTCTCTCTCTCATTCTCTTTCTATATATATATATATATATAGTCCAGCACTTTAACCATTACATCATGTGGACACCACCGGAGAAGATAAAATAAATATATAAATGTATTTATTTACTCGTTAAACATGGTATCCTCGTGGTGTAATGGTAAAAGTAATGGCCCCTGGCATCTAAGTGGGGAGTTCGAACTCCAGTCACGCTGTTATGATCAATTTCGGACATATACCATGGGTAAATCCTTATCCTCCCAACTATGGGTTAAAAGTAATCATACTGTTCTTCTAGAAGGATGAATTTGTCATCGAATATTACTGGATGGTTCCTATGCCATTAAACAACAAGCAAGTCGAAACAATAATTAATCTTTTATAATTTCTCTATAATTCTGATGGTTTTAAGAAAACCCCGATGATACAATTTGCAAATAAAAAGAATATTACACATACTGATATTCGGGAAAAATATTCCGTAAAAAAAAGAAAAGACTAAAAACAAGTTGGCTACTTGATAGATAAGTTACGATTTAATTTTATCTTATTTATTTATAATATTTTTCTTCATTTAAATATCTATTTATTATTTTTCATGCTAATTCTATTCTTTCTAGCGGTCTTTTAATCAATAAAATACAGTTTCGGTCCAACCATTCTTTCGTCAGAATCGTCCTGATGATCCAATTAGGTGAAACCTAGGCAGATTTTTTTCTGTCTCAGTAGGCATTCATATATATATATATTTGGAGAGAGAGAGAGAGAGAGAGAGAGAGAGAGAGAGAGAGAGAGAGAGAGAGAGAGAGAGAGAGAAACAAGGTAAAAGAAAAAATAATCAGATGTATATTGAATACGTATTAATATGTACTGACACGTATTCAGCTCAAAGAGGAAGAAAGAGAAAAGATACTAACCGGATGTACGAATATAAACTCACGCAAACATACAAAATATTAATTTGTTAATACGAAAAAATGAAAAATAAAATAATCAATAAATTTGGATTAAAAAAAAATAACACTCCAGTCAAAACAAACACATTATTAGTCATGATTCGTCCTCTGATTTCCAACTCTTCCAGTCTTCTTTCTAATCCTTTAGAGCCGTTCCAAGTGCGCTAATCACAATTAGAATCACCGTCATCCTCATGAATCAGAGCTTTCCAAGTTCTTTGGCAGGATCTAAGTTCTTCATGGCAAGTTCTCATGGCCTGGTCGCTGGGGTCAGGTCCTTATCGCTTTGTATCTTAAAATCCCCGAGAATTTTATGCGTCTCATTCTCAAGAACGGATATAAGTTTATATATATATATATATATATCATTTGATGGTATGATAAAATTTCAATTTTTTTTCCACGATTCCCAGTAGATCACCTTTCTTACCCATTCGTGTCTATTTTACTACTTTTGATTATTGTTTTACTCCTTGAGAGTTTTTCACATCAGCTAACGCTGATGGTCTTTCACTGATATTTGAATGAAAGCAAGTCTCCTCAAGTCTTCAGGACTCTTCTCAATATTCTGGCCGATTTCAATAATACAGTAGTTTGGATGGTCTCCACTCGTCCTGTTATTTCCATGTCCTCCAGTCCTTTTTATTAATCCTTCGGTGACTGTACCAAGAGCTCCAGTCACAATTGGTATAAACTTCACTTTCATGTGGCAGCTTTTTTTCAATTTCCTCGCAAGGTCGAGCTATTTACCTTTCTTTTCACTTTCTTTCAATTTTACGTTGTGGTCAGCCAGGACAGCTAAGTCCACAATTTTTCAATTTCTCTTTATTTTTGTTGATTATTATAAGGTATGGTCATTATAAGATCTGGTGACCAGATAATGGCCATCATTTATTTATTTATTTTTGTTGAGGTTTGCTTGCTTTTACTACAGTCAAATAACGATGGAGCTCTGTAAATAAGACATTTTTTCCTCAGCAATAGATACAGGAAACACACTAACGCTATCAAAAAGAGTATGTTTTTAGCTACAAAACACTATTTTCCACAAAGTTACTACTTTTGGGTATACAATTTTGCGTGGATGGAAAAGAGTCTGCAGGAGACTCGTAAAAAGTCCGTTCCAAAATTAATTTACCCTGTTTGATTATATTTGCCAGTTGTTATGTTTTGACCCTCGCCCCGGCCCAAAAATGCTATTCCAAGGTGATACACCGGAAGGAAATGACACATTCCAATGGCCAGTAATCGAAAGAGATCGCGTGGGCGGATTAAGGCTTATGATATGGGACAAGGTGAAGGTCCCATTGTGCCACTACAGTGATGCACCGGAAGAGAGTAACCTCTGAACTGCATGACAGTTATTTCCGCTTGATGACGATTAAACATTCGATTTCAAAGATCCAGTGGGCGATCGTGTGGGCGTTGAATTATTATATAATTGAGTTGAGTTGGGTGCCAAAGCAGTTGCCAGCAGACTCCCAGAGAGTTAGAGACGAGATGTGGTAGGGAAAGCCACACCCAACCGGGGGGGGGCAGAACCCCCCCCCCCCGATGGAGTAGACCCCAACATCAGGAGAACAAGAAAGACACAACGTGACGGTCATAACAGTGGGGTCAAAATATGAAGTTTACGTTCGGTCTCCAGCACCCTCTCAAACGCAAACCTTACAAATAAAGTGAGAGGTAAATATGTTATTAAAGAAGTCCTTCTTGCGTCGTTTATAACTGCGTCTGTTATCATTGCGTCAGCATGAATCAGCAGATGACACTATAACACAATGAAGTGGTATGATAGTAGACGTTAAACCTTCCAGACAACAAATCATTTTTTTCTTTTACTCTATTATAGATAATGGCAGTCTTGTGGAATGGCGTCAGACATGAAAGCAGAGGTGTATCAATGAATTCCTAAAACTTAGAAAATTTAATTTAGTTTGTTTAAGGAATATTTCATGACGCTGTAACGGTCAGCTATTAAATAAAAATACTTTGCATCTTCTCTGTTATAATTCTTTTTACTGCTTAATAAGAAAACTAAGTTACTATCCCGTAGTGTGTTTGTTCCTTAATTTTTGTCAAGAGTAGTCGTGTGTAACAAACCTCAGATCAAGTCAATATGCATGAAAATAATTCACTCTTTCTAAGGTTTGGTTTTATGGCATATCAACGATTGTAGGTTATTTAATCCCAAATCCTGTTTATATTTATATTATATTATATTATATTATATATATATATATATATAGGATTTGTAAACACATTTTCTTGATAAAATTTTTAAACGTGCTGACAGAACGTCCAATGTAATGTCCGCTTTAAGTTGATCTGGTGTATATATAGACATGTAGAGAAGAGGAAAATTTCGTATTTTGGTTTGGCGCGCAAATTTTATTCGACACTTAATTTCACCCAATCAGGATGACTTATCCTATTCAGCCCGGACCTTCATTTTCCAGCTTGCAAATTGGGTGAGCTGCCAAACACACTCTCTTTGGCTGTAGAACGCCGACCAGTGCACACGTCTTGCTGCACCAAAAGCAAACCCTATATTCCATGCTGCAAATAAAAACCTATTCATAAAAATATATTTCGACCTTCGCCATCTTACTTCTTTATCATCCTCCAAAATCTCCAGCTAAAATCATCCAGGCCAAAAACCCCGTACAGATATATATTTCTTTTAAATACCATGTCCGGTAGCAAAAGCTGCTTGGTAGCGCCAGGAGTGGCAATACCGTTTTGAGTTACCAAAACTGTGTTATCACCCTGGTTGGCGGCTGATGAGGACAGAGTATAGCACGTGCTTTCACACGTTGTATGATGAAAATGGGATTTGTAAACACATTTTCTTGATAACATTTTTAAACGTGCTGGAGCTCATTTTTCTTTTTTTGCATACAGTTAAATGGTTTTAAGTACTTCTATCTAATAGTTTTATTTAATTTATTCCTTTGCCCGTGGTGTAATTGTTATCGTCGTAGGAAATGAACACGGTGACACGAGTTCAAATCCCGGACGAGACTGATTGTATCTCACATAGCACTAATACTCTTGGGAAAGGTATGAATCCAATTATTCTCCCTCCAGCTATGGGTAAATAGTAGGACAGACTAGGTTCTTCAGCCTTGGTGAGGCAACTAGTCTAGGAGAAGGAAAACTCTGAATTCAAACCTGTTAAACTCCGCTTAAAAATTGACCTTGTGTCATATCCTACCCGAGCGGAGGGGTTGGTAAATAGGATTATTCCTTTGTTTGCCCATAGTGAAATAGTTTCATGTATTGTTATGTAACAGTAACAACTTAACATATGTCATTTATTGGCGCACAGTCAAAGGATCGAACAGTTTTATTAAAAACAATTCAATTTAGCATAAGTCATTTGTTTACACTCAGTTCAAAAGTCAAAAAATTCTATTTGACCCATAAATCGGACGCTTTCAGGTGCTACCACTCTGGGCCAAAACAGACCTGGGATCGATAGCAATGAACGGGTACTCCGCATTCCCCAAAACTTCTGCATTACAGGAGCCTCAACATCGGATTGTTTAAGGTCATAAGCAGGACACTCATTTGTGGTGGCGTCTTAACACTCTGCACTGAAGCAGTCGGTGCATTCTACCGGGACAATAAATAATTTGATCTCAAGGACTTAGTATTAAGACACCATCCTCCAAACTCACATAACTTATTGTTAAACTTTAGACTTATTGATCCATCCCTATTTACGTTAGAAACGAGTTAGGAATTCAGAAAGGAAAAGAAAAGATCGAGAAAAATGTATCGTTCAAAGAAAGAGTGAATTCAGTGTTCTCAAATCCAATTCAATTCGAAAACAACAATAAAAACACATTAAATGCATAAAGAAAATAAACAGAAATCTCACCGTCTCTTGTATCGTCTGCAATTTGCGACAAGCAAGATGGCAGGCTTTGTCCAGCGTGCAATTAATCCTCATATCGTCCCTGACCACGGATTACGCGACAGAGAGCCGAACAAAAAAAGTCTTCGTTACAACATCGTACCATATTTGTCGAAGTCTAACGTCCGTTTATCCGTACCTTTTGCCGATATGGATCAGGGATTAGCGTATAATCCTATTAACGAATAACTCACAGATTTACTATTAATCGTGTGTCCGCCATTACAGTGACATATGTTCACTGTCGTAATCTCACTGTCTCTTCTTATCACCCAGTTTTAATCTCCTTCTTACTTTTGTTCAGCACGGATTTTGCTAAGATGTAGACGTTTTTCCCTCTTGATTTTTTTGCTTTTTCTTTCTTTCTTACGTTCAGTCACTTCCTCCTTTTGTTTTCGTTCGTATTTTTCGCTTCAACTGATTCTGTTGGGAACGAAACAGCACTTCCTTCTTCATTTATAGTATCTTTTGTCTTCCGGTAATTCTTTCGTGGTTGACATTTTCTTTCTTTCTTTCATGGTATTTGATCTAAATTTCCTTCTTTCTTTCTTTCTTTCTTTCTTTCTTTCTTTCTTTCTTTGTATTTGATCTAAATTTCTTTCTTTTTTTCTTTCTTTCTTTCTTTCATGGTATTTGATCTAAATTTCTTTCTTTCTTTCTTTCTTTCTTTCTTTCTTTCTTTCTTTCTTTGTATTTGATCTAAATTTCTTTCTTTTTTCTTTCTTTCTTTCTTCTTTTGTATTTGATCTAAATTTCTTTCTTTCTTTCTTTCTTTCTTTCTTTATTTGTATTTGATCTAAATTTCTTTCTTTTTTTCTTTCTTTCTTTCTTCTTTTGTATTTGATCTAAATTTCTTTCTTTCTTTCTTTCTTTCTTTCTTTGTATTTGATCTAAATTTCTTTCTTTTTTCTTTCTTTCTTTCTTCTTTTGTATTTGATCTAAATTTCTTTCTTTCTTTCTTTCTTTCTTTCTTTCTTTCTTTCTTTGTATTTGATCAAAATTTCTTTCTTTCTTTCTTTCTTTCTTTCTTTCTTTCTTTCTTTCTTTTGCATTTGATCTAAATTTCTTTCTTTCTTTCTTTCTTTCTTTCTTTCTTTCTTTCTTTGTATTTGATCTAAATTTCTTTGTTTCTGTCTTTCTTTCTTTGTATTTGGTCAAAATTTTTTTTTTTGTATTTGATCTAAATTTCTTTTTTCTTTCTTTCTTTCTTTAAAAGTAATTAGTTTTTATCTTCTAGCCTTAACTTTTTACATATTTTCTCATTTCTCATGAAATGTTGTTATATTTTTTGTGTGGGCACACACACACACACACACACACACACATATATATATATATATATATATATGTGAGTGTGTGTGTGTGTGTGTGTGTGTGTATTATTCGATAGTTATCAGTTTCATCTTTTATTTGCCACACATATTTTTCATAATGAATTACTATAAGCGTTTTTTTTGTGAAGTTCAGGTCGTGATTATCCATTCGATTTTTCCATTTCAGTCCTGTTGCACCGGTATATACTCTTTCATTGTTATCATTAATATCACTATTAGGATCTTCCTTTCTGATGGTTGCATTATGAATAATACTATCTATAAAGCAACTGCCGTTCAAACGGCATCTTCCTCTATACCCTGCATTCCCCAAAGCTCGCCATCAGATTGTTTAGTGTCATATCCAGGGTCTTACCTCTCTGCAGAAAATCAGTCGGTCTATTCGAAAGCTCCAGCCGACTGGGCAAGCTTAATATTTTTCACTTGTGTTTACGGATGATTTTCTTTATATTGTCCATGCTACAATAATTTATTTCTAGATTGTTTTAATCAGACAATTTCTTTAGTGTTGAAGACTTTTCTTTGTTTCTTTTCATTAACAGAAAAAATATTATTCGTTCATTTGTTCTCACACGTTTTCCCAACTATGGTTTAAATAGTGCCACTACTGTTTTTCTTGGAGAATGGCTTTGGCATTAGATAACCTACAAAGGTTGATATGCCATTAAACAAAGAAACCAAACCAAACCATCTAACACTTTTGCTGTAGAGCGTTAAATCATATTATACTTTTGTTTTTGCTGCGATTAGCTTCAGGGTTACGAGCGAAAATATGTGTCTTCACATTTAATCCAATAATCCTCATCATCGTGTCGTTCCACGAGCACGGTTTTCCCTGACTCTCTCTTGCCATTCGACTCTATCATCCATCGCTTCCAGCAGGTCAGCTAGACTACATCCTGTGTCAGTACAGAGGTGTTGTAAATGAGTTCTATCCGGACGTCTAACACTTTCTCGTCTGTGTAAAGGGGTCTAGAGGAGATCGTCACGCATGAGTTCGTCTTTACTTCTCAAGCAGTGTTCCTCGTGTCTTTTTCGTCTTATTTAGATGGTATTAGAGATGGGAAGTAGGTGGCCGTACAGTTTCTGTTTTATGGGATGTTGCTTCCAGGATTTATTCAATATAGCTCGTAGCATTCTTGTGCAATTGGCGACAATCTTTTTCTTTAAACGCTTTGTCAGCGTCCATATGGTGCATCCATATAGTAGTATGGACTCGACCGCTGCTTGGAAAAAATGTGTTTTTTTATTGGATTGGTCTGACTTCCATATAACCAAAAACATATCAACAGCTGACCATGCTTTCGCTAGTTGCGTATTAATGTAATTTTCCGTAGATGAGACGCTGCTCCTGAGGTAGGAGACTTTGTCCACTAGTTTCAAGAATCCACCCGTTAGGATGGTGATATCTTTTGTTTATTTTGATCAAAACACAAAGGGAATTTTTTTCTAACCCACATAGGAAGTCATGGGAAGCGGCATGTTTAATGTGAAGAAAGGCAGATGAACCTTGTGTTGAGTCAACAGCACGCTTCACCTGATGCTTAGCGGACGAACCCCACTGATCAAGGTCAGGATCAAATAGCTCAGTCCGGAAACTACTGCTACACATCTTTATGGGTGGCGTCTATTGATGAAGTGAATATACAGCGAATCAATTTTTTATTTATTTATTGCGGATTTTCTGAAGAAGAAACAACACAAAAAACTACCAAGATGAGGACAAAAAGTCTGCAATAAAGAAAAAATTAATTATTGGAGGTGACCATGGTGTAATGGTTATCTTCGCAGGGTATGAACACGGCGACACGAGTTCAAATCCTGGACCTGACTTATTGCATTTCACATAGCACTAATACCCTTGGGAAAGGTATGAATCCAATTATTCCCCCTCCAGCTATGGGCAAATAGTAGGGCAGACTAGGTTCTTCAGCCTTGGCGAGGCAACTAGTCTAGGAGAAGGAAAACTCTGAATTCAAACCTGTTGAACTCCGCTTAAAAATTGACCTAGTGTCATATCCTGCCCGAGTGGAGGGGTTGGTAAATATGATAAAGAAAAAATTAATTCTCAGATTAAGAAGCCTCATCTCAAAATGATTCCAATTAAAGACAATTAAAAATACAGCCCTTGAAAGTTTACCATGACTTTCAATGCAATAAAATTGTTATATGTTCATGAGAGTGTTCATGTAATAAGATACTGTATTTAATTTGAAAGACCAATGAAACTAAATAAATTTCAGGTAGAAAATTTTCATAAAGGAAATTTGTTTCAAAACAGGTTTAAATGTAAGTACGGTTTAATTGTCAAAAACATTTCTGTTTCAAACTATTCAGTTTAGTCAAACAATTCAGTTTAGCATAAGTATGCCGTTAGTTCTATTTAACCCATAGATAGGGCCCTATCCGGTGCTACCATTCCGGGCCAGATTGGACCTGGGAGCAATGGTAATGAAGGGATGCTCCGCATTTCCCAAAGCCCCAACATCACTAGAACCTCACCATCAGATTGTTTAGTGTCATTTCCAGGACACTCATGGGGGGGGGGGGTCTTACCCTTCTACAGAGATGCAGTCGGTGTATTCTACAGCCCCAGCCGACTAGGCAATGAGCCGTATGTGTATACTAAGGAATATATATATATATATATATATATATATATATATATATATATATATATATATATATATATATATATATATATATATGATTTACACAAATTTTCAATGATAAAACACGGACTTGAAGAAGAACTTCTTTTTTGTTTAAAATAAAACAAAAATTAAGACAAATCTAAACTAAGAATTTTCTTCGAGAAAAAAAGCCTTTCTGGTAAAATATCATTTTTTGTTTCTTCCTCATAACAGGGAAACTTTATTCGTTATTCATTTTCGGAGAAACTTATTTGCTACGCAAAAGACCTGGAAGAATATCTATCGATCTATCTGTCAGTTCCTATCTATCTATCTATCTATCTATCTATCAGAGCTTTCATATCTATCTATCTTGAGAACGAGCGAGAAGATAAAAGATTTTTAGATGGTTATATGGAATTTTCTCTCATTCTTGAAACTGAATTCTTTGGTAACTAAGCAGCAACGAGAAGACCTCAAATGTCATGATTGAGAAATGAATCATCCCCTACCCCACAAAAAAGAAAGAAAACAGGTTAAACGATATAAAACGATCAAATGAAAGTGTCATCTGATGCTTGATAAAGGTAAATCTCTCATAAACGTTGAACAAAATAAGAGGGCAAATATGTGTCCAAGTAATTCATGGGCAGGAGTCCTGGTAGAGTAGTGCTTAACGAGCTGGACTGCAACAATATTGTAAGCTTATTCGATCTCCTGTCGTTGATTTTTGGACTAATACCATTGCGAAAGGTATAAACCTCCATATCACCCCCCACGAAGTTATTGGTAAAATTGTACGATGATTAGTCTAGTGGGTAGAGTGTTCACCATTGGCCCGGGAGACTGGGATTCAATTCCCAGTCGAGTCTTACGAAAGACTCAAAAACGGTACTTGATACATCCTTCCTTAACACTCAGCATTATAACGTACGTAACAAGGGTAAAGTGGTGCAATCCAGGGAAAGGAGTCGCATCCTTCCCTATACCTCAGTGTAATAGCTATTGAAAAAGAAGCCTTCGGGTCGCCTTCGTCTATGGTTGCCAACATTTTTTTTCTGATAATTCTACTGGGATGGCTCATTATATGATATTTAAACAAGCCAAACCAAATAATTCCTTTTCAAAAAAAAAGTTAAACCAAAATATCTATTTCAATTAGCTGGGTCATTCGACTAATGAGGAGAGTTTTCTCCAATGGTCCGGGAGACTGGGGTTCAATTCCAGGTCGAGTCATACCCAAGACTCAAAAAATGGTACTTGATGTCGCCTTGCTTAGCACACAGCACCGTAAGGTGACTATCAAGGGTAAAGTGGAGCAATCATTCTCAAGAGCATTAGTATGAAGTGAACGCAAACAGCTTCGTTTGGAATTTGAAATAGCATTGTATCCTAATAAGCAGATCAATTAATCATATTCTTTTTTTTTTACATTTTGAATAATGTGACAGCACGTTGCATCATAGTTACCGTCTTAGTAAATGGTCCCGATGATCCGAGTTCAAATCCTGTACAAAGCTTTTTGCATTTCACTTTCGTGGTAATACTCTTAAAGAAAGAATGATTTGATCTCTTCTTCTGCCATCTATGGGAATTGTAGGGCAGACTGGGCCCTTTAACCTTAGTACGGAGACCAATCTACTAATCAAATTACGGGCGGGGGATGAAGTAAGACTATAAGTTTAGTTCCAGCGAGCCTTCTCCCTCTTAGCACTGGTCTTCTTACCTTAAAGGGGGTAAAGGCCTGAGTTTATTGGTTGACATATGAAGCAACCCCGTAAGGGGATGCCGATGGAACTTAGTAATTTTTATCTCTGTTCCGCGAGAGTCTCGATTACAGTGGGTTGTTCTATACTAAATCAAGTTCATGCCACATTTTTGTATTGTGTGGGGT
Source organism: Sepioteuthis lessoniana (assembly GCA_963585895.1). Classification (NCBI taxonomy): domain Eukaryota; kingdom Metazoa; phylum Mollusca; class Cephalopoda; order Myopsida; family Loliginidae; genus Sepioteuthis; species Sepioteuthis lessoniana. The sequence goes on from CAUZXS010000621.1 coordinate 19,233, forward strand.
CAAATAATTACCTACGGAAACCAGTCTAGGAGAAGGAAAATTCTGAATTCAAACTGGCCGAACTCTGAATAAAAAACTATGTGTCCCATCCTGTCAACAGATGAATTTACCAAAATTGTCCCGAACGCTTTTGAACCCTTCATAGGCCATCGTCAGGTGTTGCTTTCATGTTTAAAGAGTGTTGTTTTTTAAATGAGTTTTGAAAGTCTATTGGGTTTTATAACATCACAAAAATATGCAAACGCAGAGTTGGATAAAACTGAGTTGCTGATGAATTTAAAAAACAGCACGCTATCAACGGAAATAGAATACTATCAAGGAATATGGAATATTAAAAAAAAGTTCTAAAGGCATTTCAAAACATTATCGCTATTTTCAAAATTAATTCAATTGGTTTTATTTTTTGTTTTGTTTTTATATCTAGGATTTGTAGTCGTAGCTTATCTATTTCATGAGCGATTATAGTGGTGTTTTTAACTAGAATTTTTTCAAAATTTGGATTTAGGAATAGAATGGATTTTAAGATGTAAGGCTATGGAGCTAGAATCATTAAGGTGCATTGTAAGTTGTCTAGAAAGAGTTGTACTGGTACTGATGATGGCTTATGAAGGGTCCGAAAGCGCTCGGGACAATTTTGGTAAATTCATCCACCAATTCCAACCTGAAACTAAGACACTTATCAGGAAACTTGAAAGGATCTTGAAAAAATTCTATAGACAAAATGTGTCTTTACTATTTAATGAAACATGCTTAAATGAACGAATGTTTTTCATACATTTTCATGGTTCTTTTTCATACATACACATATATACACACATTTATATATGCATATATTTTACTCACTCTGGTCCCTCTAATGAAATAAACGAGAATTTTTTTCAAGCTGTCACCGTGTCAGTGTTATTGTATAGTTGCACCTCTTAGCTTTTTAAGAAACACCTTGAGAAAGCGCTAGATGTAAATTGCACAAGGATCCTGCGCGCTGTTTAAAATAAATCTTTTCAGCAGCGCCCTATAAAAAGAACAGTTGTACGGCCACTTACCTCCCATCTTACAAACTGGGCACTTCTGAAGAAGTAATGATGGACTTATATGAACTCCTACAAATGGACACACCAATGTAAGCCGACCAGCAAAAACTTACATTAGTCAGCTTTGTGCAGGGACATGCTATCGTTTAAAGAACGAACGAGAAGCAAGGGAAGATGAAAACGAGGAGAGAGAGAGAGAGTAAGAGAAAGAGAGAAGGGAATCCGTGCTGTCTATCAGCCTTGATGATGATGATGATGAAATTGATGATTTGGTATTTTTTAAAAGAAAAAATGGATTCGATTCTCGTTGAGGATTCATAAAATTCGGTCAAACTTCCCATGTTTCAGCTCGACACGTACCCAAATTTCTGTGAAATACGATGAGAGAGAGAGAGAGAGAGAGAGAGAGAGAGAGAGAGAGAGAGAATCAGAAAGAAAGAAAGAAAGAAAGCTTAGATTATCAATGACAAAAAGAATTTTTATTTTGAATGAAGCAAAACTGAATAATTGTTCAAGTTAAACACGGATTGATATAAAAAGAGACCAAAAGATGCATGGAGCCGAATGGCTGCAAGAAAGTCTGACCAGGCGAAGAAAAGCTAACATTTATTTACTGAACCAACGAGAGTAATTGAACAAAAACAGTGACAGTTATGTGGATTAAGCGTTAGTAAGTGCAAACGGAAAACATGAAAGAAACCAGCCTTTTACTCCTATATATATGTGTGTGTGTGTGTGTGTGTGTGTTGTCTATTTTCGACAAAGTTTGAATTCTAGTGCACGACACTTTTCTTATTAATGCTTGATATATAAAATGAGGTAAGATGGATCGTTTCGTGTTGTTTTGACTCAGTACAGTGAATGCCGGATTTATCAAGACACCATTCTTTCTTTCTTTCTTTCTTTCTTGTATTTTTTATGAGTGTTTTTTCTTTCTTTCTTTCTATTGGGCTTCTTTTTTTTTCTATCTTGTTAATTCTTTGGTTTTTCTCTCTTTCTTTTTTCTTCATTTTGCTGATATGTTTTTATTTAACTTACCCAGAATAGATAAAAAAACACAGGTGATAAACTAAAGCTAACTTGCTGTTTATCCTCACATTTTTTTCTTTCTTTCATTCATATCATTCTTTCTTCCTTAATTTTTTTAAATTTATTTCTTTCTAAATTGCTTTCATTTTTTTTGGGGGGGGCGGGTCTTTTTCATTCGACCTTTTAGTTTCATTCTTCTTTTTTCTTTCATTTTTCTCTTTTTGGTTTTCTTCGTTTCGTTTCATTTTTCATTTCTTAGTCTTGGTCTTTTTCATTTGGATTTCTTTTTCTTTCTGATTTACTTTGTCGTCCATGATTCTTTTTTCATTCAATTTTTTTCCGTTTTTAATCATTTTACTTTCAATATTTCTTTTCGTTCCTTTTCTTTGTTTTTCATTTCATTTTCAATAACTTTTTCGGGTCTTTTTCTTTCTTTCTTATGTATTCACGGTTCTTTTTCATACACTTTTCATTCACAGTTCTTTTTCATACAATTTTCATTTTTGGTTCTTTTTCATACATTTTTCATTTATGGTTCTTTTTCATACATTTTTCATTCACGGTTCTTTTTCATACATTTTTCATTTATGGTTCTTTTTCATACATTTTTCATTCACGGTTCTTTTTCATACATTTTTCAATAATGGTTCTTTTCATACATTTTCATTCATGGTTCTTTTTCATACATTTTTCATTTATGGTTCTTTTTCATACATTTTTCATTCACAGTTCTTTTTCATACATTTTTCATTCTTGGTTCTTTTTCATACATTTTTCTTTCATTTTGATTCTTTTTCCTTCAAATGATTTTTCCTTACTTTTTCTTCTTTTTTCTTTTCTTTTCGTTTTATTTTATTTTTCCTTCCTTTTTCTTTTCCATTCTTTCATATTTCATTTTTTTTGTTCATTGTGCTTTTTTATATATTTTTCTTTCTTTTTAATTTTTTCTTTCATTTTTTCTTTAATCTTTTTTTTTGTTTAGTTTTCTTTTTTCTTCTTGTCATTCCATTTTTCATTTCTTTTTTCTTCAGTTATTTCATATTTTTTCTTTCTTTCTTATTTACTTTTTTTTTCTTTTTCTTTTTCATGTATATTTCTGGATTTTTTTTCCAATTCATTAAAAAGATTTCCTTTCATTTCTTTTTTATTTCATTATTCATTCCTTTTATATTTCTCTTGTTTTCTTTAAAGTTTTTTTTCATATGTCT
>CAUZXS010000621.1:27500-32500 GCA_963585895.1 Sepioteuthis lessoniana
GAATAGCCACAGATATTTAACCAAACAAAAAACCCCTATATATTTAATATATATGTAAAAAGAGGATTTGGTATTAAATAACCTACAATAGTTGATATGCCATAAAACAAGACTAAACCAAATCATACATATCTAATATCTATGTATAAAGATGATTTGTCATTAAATAACCTACAATGGTTGTTATTCCATAAAACCCAACCAAATCAAATCATATATTTAATATATGTGTATAAAGAGGATTTGACATTAAATAACCTCAAAGGTTGATATGCCATAAAACCGAACCAAACCAAATCATATATACTTAATATATATGTTTAAAGAGAATTTGGCATCAAATAACCTAAAATGGTTCATATTCCATAAAGACAAGCCAAACCAAAACCCTATATATTTGATATATATGTATAAAGAGGATTTGGCATTAAATGACCTACAATAAATGATATGCCATAAAACTTGACCAAACTAAATTATACGTATTTAATCTATATGTATAAAGAGGATTTGGCATTAAATAACCCACAATGGTTGATATATCATAAAACCAATCCAAAATAAATACACAATTACCAAGTAAATATTCATATCTGATGATAATCATTTGTTTTCAGACAGTTATACTTTTCAAGTATTTCAATACTTTGCAAACAATTATATGGTTTCATGTAATTAATGATAATAATCCTAGATGAAAAAAAATATTAACTTTAAGTTGATTGGTTATTTGGGTTTTATGGCATATCAACTTTTGTAGTTTATTTAATGCCAAATCCATTTTTACAAATAAACAGTTCTATTTCAAACAATTTAGTTTAGCATAAGTACACAGTTCAATTGTCAAAAACATTTCAAGCTATTTAATTTAGACAAACAATTCTTATTCAAGACATTCATTTTAGTATAACTATAGCTTTTGTTTCACAAAGTTAAACGTCAAAGCAGTTCCATTTCAAACAATTCAGTTTAGCTTAAGTACAGTTCTATTTTAAACAATCCAATTTAGCATAAGTACGCAGTTTAGTTATCAAAACAGTTTTATTTCAAATAATTCAGTTTAGCTTAAGTACGCAGTTTAGCTATCAAAACAGTCATTTTTCAAACAATTCAGTTCCGCTTAAATACACAGTTCAAAATCTAAAAACATTTAACTCTCGAAACCACGGTTTAATTCTATTTTACCGATAGAAAGGACCCCCTATCAGGTGCAACCAATCCGAGCCAGAGTCGATCTTGGGGCGATGGCAATGAAGGGGTATTCCGCAATCCCCAAAGCTCCAGCATTTCTGGAACCTCACCATCAGATTGTTTAGTGTCATATCAAAGACACTAGTTGGTGGGTCTTACCCCTCTGTAGAGGTGCAGTCAGTGTATTCTACAGCCCCAGACAACTGGGTAAAATAACTTTAAGTAATTGTTAAAAAAAATTATGATTTGTAAACCCTCTTAATTTTCCTGTCAGAGTCAAAAGTCACGAAGAAGGGTCATAACTTTAGTTTCTGGCTTGGGAATTCGTTACGTTATACAATTAAGTAAAATGTTTGTTTAAGTTAACAGAATGTAAAAAAAAAAGAAAGGTTAGAGCTCGATATTTATCCAATCTCCCAACATGCTGGCTTTGACATAAGGTCATGCGCAGCAGTCACAAGAAATTCTTGATCCCATTAGTATTCTCGATTTTGGAGGCACCTCAGGCACAAAACGATGAACTGCCAAGCAGGAAATACGAGTATAGTTTACCACTACAGTTTAAACATGAATTAATCCTATTGCTATATTTACTGAAATTTTCAGAAATTAATATGATAATATTATGCACCGAGGCTTCACTAGTAAACAATAAAAGTTTCATTGTCGTGGCTCTAGTCACCCATGATTGAGACAGTCCCAGCATGCAAATGAAATTCTATGGTTTCGATAAGTAAAAAAAAAAAAAAGATAAAATTTAGTTGAACAAAATAGTTAATATGAATTTATCTCTATGCTGCTTTCTATTTTCATTCTCGAGTAATCAGATTGTAAAAAAAAAAAAATGGTGGACAGAAGGATGAATTGGAAAAAAAGAATGAATAAGGAATAAAACAAAACCAGAAAAAAATAAAGAATATCGTATAGGGAATTTAGAGAAAGAATTACTGATAATAAATCCAGTTGGATTTGATAGCAGGAAGAATACGGACCGTTTGTTCAAGAAAAGATTAAATAAAAGTCTGTCTCGGTGGAAGCTGGAACGTTATTAATTCTTTTTTTTTATCGCAAATTATTGTGAAGCTTGTGGAATGCGAACTGGCAAATGGAAGACGGAAAGGTGAGAAGAGAACGAAAGATCTGAGTGAAAAATGAGAAGAGAAAAGGATTTCGGGATCAGTGTAAGATAGAAATAAAAATCTGAAAGAAGAATAAAAAGAGAATGAAGAAAAATCAAATCTGAAGTCATTATACACGGACGAAAAATAAAATTGCAACACTCTGAAGACGTGTTTTGATTTTTCCAAGGCTAAACGTTCTGGAACTGTCTTTTTCCTCCTCCTCCTCCTCCTCCTCCTCCAGATCATTATCATCACCATCATCAAATCTTATTGATGGCATAGTCATCGTCGTTGGAAATGGACTGGGCGATCCGAGTTCTATACCTGTACGAGGTTGTTTGCATTTAACTTAGCGCTACTACGTTTGGGAAAGGTATGAATCCAAGTATTCTCTCTCCAGCTATGGGCAAATAGTTGAGAGGATTGGGCCTTTTAACTTTGATGTGGCAACTAGTCTAGGAGAAGGAAAGCTCTGAATTCAAACTGTTAAAAAAACCCGCTTAATAATTGACCTTGTGTCACATCCTGCTTTTGCGGGGGGGGGGTAAATAAATTCTGATAACACAGAATTCCCGAAAATTCTCTTACCATCCACCTCTATCGTCCATCGTATCTGGCGGGTCCTCTAGATTGCATCCAGTGTCCATACAAAGCTGATGTGCGTAGGTCCTTGCTGGAAGGTTAACTATGGCGCATCCATGTGTAGGGCTTCATATAAGAACGTGACTTATGAGTTCGTCCTTAATTAACCTCCTGTGACCAACATACCTTTTTCGTTTTACTTGGATGTCTCGTGGAAAAGGGGGTGAGTGACCGCACTCTAAGGTATTTGAGATTTCATACTCAGAAGAAAGATAGAGCAGACACTACAAGCATATAGTCTTCCCAAAGGACCTATTACCGCTATAATAATGCTTTACAAAACCACGTCAGGATGTTTGAGTGTTGATCTGCTTCTGTCAAATGCACCCGCCCAAGTCGAAACCCAGCTACATAGTCTGGAACAAGCAGCTGTAGGCATAGGCCTCCATGTCAATGCACGCAAGACGGAATATATGTGCTTTAATCAAGCAGGTAACATTTCCACACTGAACAGTTGCTCTCTGAAACAAGTTGACAAGTTCCTCTACCTAGGAAGAAGTGTCACATCAACCGAGACAGACATTAACACTAGCAAAGACATGGACAGCTTTCAATAGGCTATTGGTCATATGGAAGTCAGACCTGACCGATAAAATAAAACGCACTTTCTTCCAAGCACCGATCGTGTGGATACTACTATATAGATGCACTACTGAATGCTAACTAAACGAGTGGAGAAAAGGCTTGACGGTAACTAACACAAGAATGCTGCAAGGAATATTGAATAATTCCTTGAGGGAGCACCCCATAAAGCAGAAGCAGTACGGCCACCTACCACCCTTCACGAAAACTATCAAAGTTAGACGAACCCGACATGCGGGACACTATTGGAGAAGTAGAGACGAGCTCATAAGTGATATACTCCTGTGGACCCCTTCACATGGACCAGCAAAGGCAGAATGACTATCGAGTACCTACATACAGTAGCTCTGTTGCGATAGGGATGTGACCCTGAAGATCTGCCGGAAGCAATGAACGATAGTAGGGAGGTGGCGAGAGAGGGTTAGGGACATTCATGTTGATTGCGCGACGAGATGATGATTCGCTTACTCGATTGGGATATTTATTTCTTCGATTTGCAATAAACAAAATACGATTGTCAGCTTAAACGTATCATTGAAGTATATATCTATCTATATATGACTTATAATCTCAACGCTCCACACTTGTCAATAAGGGAACCGTTGTGTTTGTCTTTGATAATGCAAAGCCCCATTTAGCAAGAATCTAGCGGGAAAAGTACTGAATTGTTGCTAATATATTCTACTAAAACGATCATATTTAAACCGGACATTACATCAAGTGATGTTCAGCTTTTTCGTTACTTTCAAAATACTTAGAAAGAAAAAAGATATTCTCAAGAGGATCAGCTGAAAAATTTGTTCGGCTCGAAACGAGTAGAATTTTATTTGAAAGGAATCAACAAGATAAATGACAAGAGGTGATTCAAAATAATGGCGATTATACTAGTCACTAAAATTATCTAATTATTTCATGAATAAATTATATTTTACTATAAGAAAAATTATTTATGACTCAACCTAATGTATGATGATGATGATCATCATCCCCATTGTTGTATTGTGGGTCGTACTATGTGACTTCCAGTATCACGGAAGTATAAAAGACACCGTGTTTCTAAAGAACGGAGAAGCAGAAGCAGAAAGAGAAGCAGAGAGATAATTCTGAAAGGACGTCGGTCAGGAGTAAGACCAACTTTGGACGTAACACCAACAGTGCCAGACTTATAATACTAGTCGGACGAGCTAATAAATAATTAACTCTATTTCACTGTCTATCTTTTCATTACCACGATACAACACTCATCAAGTCGGACTGAGAGCACCTGACTCCCTCTCTCGCCATACGTCCCTATCGTCCCTCACACCTGGTAAGTTCTGTAGTCTTCATCGTATGTGTGCACATAGCTGATATATGTAAGTCTTTGCCAGTCGACCAAAATCTTGTGAGCCCATGTGCCGAATTCAATAAGAGAACCTTTTTTATGAGTTCGTCCTTACTTCAACAGCAATGCTCAGCAGGAGT
>CAUZXS010000621.1:35000-41834 GCA_963585895.1 Sepioteuthis lessoniana
CTTCTAATGTGTCTTCTTTCTTTCTTTCTTTCTTCCAATGTGTCTTTCTTTCTTTCTTTCTTTCTTTCTTTCTTCTAATGTGTCTTCTTTCTTTCTTCTAATCTTTCTTTCTTTCTTTCTTTCTTTCTTTCTTCTAATGTGTCTTCTTTCTTTCTTTCTTTCTTTCTTTCTTCTAATGTATCTTCTTTCTTTCTTTCTTTCTTTCTTTCTTCTAATGTGTCTTCTTTCTTTCTTTCTTTCTTTCTTTCTTCTAATGTGTCTTTCTTTCTTTCTTTCTTTCTTTCTTCTAATGTGTCTTCTTTCTTTCTTCTAATCTTTCTTTCTTTCTTTCTTTCTTTCTTTTTCTTCCTTCCTTTCTTTCTTTCTTTCTTTCTTTCTTCTAATGTGTCTTTCTTTCTTTCTTTCTTTCTTCTAATGTGTCTTCTTTCTTTCTTTCTTTCTTCTAATGTGTCTTTCTTTCTTTCTTTCTTTCTTTCTTCTAATGTGTCTTCTTTCTTTCTTCTAATCTTTCTTTCTTTCTTTCTTTCTTTCTTTTTCTTCCTTTCTTTCTTTCTTTCTTCTAATGTGTCTTCTTTCTTTCTTTCTTTCTTTCTTTCTTTCTTTCTTTCTTCTAATGTATCTTCTTTCTTTCTTTCTTTCTTTCTTCTAATGTGTCTTTCTTTCTTTCTTTCTTTCTTTCTTTCTTTCTTCTAATGTGTCTTCTTTCTTTCTTTCTTTCTTTTTTTTCTTTCTTCTAATGTATCTTCTTTCTTTCTTTCTTTCTTTCTTTCTTTCTTTCTTTCTTTCTTCTAATGTGTCTTTCTTTCTTTCTTTCTTTCTTCTAATGTGTCTTCTTTCTTTCTTCTAATCTTTCTTTCTTTCTTTCTTTCTTTCTTTTTTTTCTTCCTTTCTTTCTTTCTTTCTTTCTTCTAATGTGTTTTTCTTTCTTTCTTTCTTTCTTTCTTTCTTTCTTTCTTTCTTTCTTCTAATGTGTCTTCTTTCTTTCTTCTAATCTTTCTTTCTTTTTTTCTTTCTTTTTCTCTTTCTTTCTTTCTTTCTTTCTTTCTTCTAATGTGTCTTCTTTATTTCTTTCTTTCTTTCTTTCTTCTAATGTGTCTTCTTTCTTTCTTTCTTTCTTTCTTTCTTTCTTTCTTTCTTTCTTTCTTTTAATGTGTCTTCTTTCTTTCTTTCTTTCTTTCTTCTAATGTGTCTTCTTTCTTTCTTTCTTTCTTTCTTATAATGTGTCTTCTTTCTTTCTTTCTTTCTTTCATTCTTTTAATGTGTCTTCTTTCTTTCTTTCTTTCTTTCTTTCTTCTAATGTGTCTTCTTTCTTTCTTATTCTGTTTTTTTTTTCACTAGGCAAGACCTACAACCCTGATGAAGACTTCAATCAAAATTTATCTATCATAATTATTTCTCATTCCAAAATAATTTTGGTAAAACACTTTTGCATTCAAAAAAAGATTGAAGTCGAAACGCGTTGGCAAATAAACAAACTAGCTGGCATATTTTTCTTCCATTTTCCTTTTTTTTTTTTTTTCGTACGTTCTGTCAAATACAATTAATTTCTTCCTACATGACGTCTTATAAATTATGATTTTGTAAAATAAACAATATAACAAATAATAAAAACTTATTTTAAAAGTCAATTTAGATTTTGCTTTTGGAGCTGCTAATGCAGTTTAACCAATTTTCTCAGAAATTTTGACTTAAGATTTGGTTTGGATTTGGTTTTATGGCACATCAACCATTGTAGGTTATAAATATCGAATCCATTTGTATACATATAAACATTTATATTTCAAATAATTCAGTTTAGTATAAGTATAGATTTTTGTTTACGCACAGTTAAATGTCAAAACAGTTCCATTTCAAACAATTAGGTCTAAGTAAGCAGTTTAAATATCAAAATAGTCCTATTTCAAGCAATTTACTTTAGCATAAGTTTTGTTCTGTTTGACCCATTGATAGGACCCTATCAGGTGTTACACCTCCGGGCCAGAGTAAACCTGGGAGCGAAGGCAGTGAAGGGGTACTCCGTATTCTCCTAAACTCCAGCATTACAGGGACCTCACCATCAGATTGTTTCGTGTCATATCAGGACATTCGTTGGTGAGGAGTTTTACCCCTCTGCAGAGAAGCATTCAGTGTATTCTACAGCCCCAGCTGACAGGTCAATTTGACTTAAGAATAATTCGGCCTATTTTTCATCTTTTTTTTTCCTTTCTAAAAAGAATAATTTACTTTGAAAGTCAAAAATATCCTGAAAAATTTTTAATGATATATTTTTACGGAATTCTTTCGATTTTGTTAATACTCTCAGGAGGAATCATGTATCCCTAGTGTTACGGTAACAAAGGACTTTTTAAAAGAATTACTGAAATAGTTTAAAAAAAAATTAAATACATAAGTAAGATATGAGTTATGAAAAATTCTATAACGAGAGAATTTGGTAAAAATGAAGATAAAAATTATTACAAAAAGTCGTTTTGCCGCTGAGGACTGAATAAAAAATCGGTAAAAAAATTACAATGGCCCAGTCGGCAGTGACTGCAGAATACACCGACTGCCTCAATAAGTGTCCTAGATATAACATTTATCTGTAATAAAACTGCTTTTACATCTAACTCTGAGTATTGCCCGGTCGACTGGGGCTGCAGAATACACCGACGGCATCTCTGCTGGTAAGACCCTACCAATACTGACAGCTTCCACTATTAGAAAATTTTACGCGGTTTTTACAGAAGGGACACATTTTAAAGTCAATTGTAAGCCTTGAAAAAGGCATTTTAGAGGAAAAGTTTCCTTTATTTTAGAAGGAGCCACATCTGAACTTTTCAAAAAATTATCTTTGGTACCTGCTTTGAAGCATTCAAAAAACCCAAAATTTAAAATGAAAATTTAACTTGAAATACGTGGGTCATCCTTGGGCTTGAAAAGTTCAGCTGTTACTGTTAAGCGATGGAATTGTGATAAAGGTAAAAAGTTAAATTTTAAGAGGCTACATACCGGGGTCGACATCCAAAATGACGGAAATTGGAAAAATCTTATTCTTGTTTGGCTGATGGAGAAGATTAAATTTGAGAATATCAGAAAAAAACGATTATCCGAAATTTTTCCTCGTCACTATTACATTAATATGCATTCATTGGAGTTATTTTGTGAACTTATTGTCAATTCTGTGAAGTATCGAAAATTAGGATATGAATTCTTCTTTTTATCTTATAAGATTTATAGAACTAGAAGTTTCATATGAACAGATGTTCGTTTGAAGCTGTGAGTGAATATACGAGTGTATGGGATTGTATGTGATCGTGTGGGTGAATTGAATATGCAAGTGAATGGGATTGTATGTGATCGTGTGGGTGAAGTGAATATACGAGTGTATGGAATTGTATGTGATCCTACGAGTGTAGTGAATATAAGTGTGTATGGGATTGTATGTGATCGTGTGGGTGAATTGAATATGCAAGTGTATGGGATTGTATGTGATCGTGTGGGTGAATTGAATATGCAAGTGTATGGGATTGTATGTGATCGTGTGGGTGAATTGAATATGCAAGTGTATGGGATTGTATATGATCGTGTGGGTGAAGTGAATATACGAGTGTATGGAATTGTATGTGATCGTGTGGGTGAATTGAATATGCAAGTGTATGGGATTGTATGTGATCGTGTGGGTGAATTGAATATGCAAGTGTATGGGATTGTATATGATCGTGTGGTTGAAGTGAATATACGAGTGTATGGGATTGTATGTGATCGTGTGGGTGAATTGAATATGCAAGTGTATGGGATTGTATATGATCGTGTGGTTGAAGTGAATATACGAGTGTATGGGATTGTATGTGATCGTGTGGGTGAATTGAATATGCAAGTGTATGGGATTGTATATGATCGTATGGGTGAAGTGAATATGCAAGTGTATGGAATTGTATGTGATCGTGTGGGTGAAGTGAATATGCAAGTGTATGGGATTGTATATGATCGTGTGGGTGAAGTGAATATGCAAGTGTATGGGATTGTATGTGATCGTGTGGGTGAATTGAATATACAAGTGTATAGGATTGTATATGACCGTGTGGTTGAAGTGAATATACGAGTGTATGGGATTGTATGTGATCGTGTGGGTGAAATGAATATGCAAGTGTATGGGACTGTATATGATCGTGTGGGTGAAGTGAATACAAGAGTGTATGGGATTGTATGTGATCGTGTGGGTGAATTGAATATGTAAGTGTATGGGATTGTATATGATCGTGTGGGTGAAGTGAATATGCAAGTTTATGGCATTGTATATGATCGTGTGGGTGAATTGAATATGCAAGTGTATGGGATTGTATATGATCGTGTGGGTGAATTGAATATGCAAGTGTATGGGATTGTATATGATCGTGTGGGTGAAGTGAATATGCAAGTGTATGGGATTGTATGTGAACGTGTGGGTGAATTGAATATACAAGTGTATGGGATTGTATATGATCGTATGGGTGAAGTAAATATACGAGTGTATGGGATTGTATATGATCGTGTGGGTGAAGTGAATATACGAGTGTATGGGATTGTATATGATCGTGTGGGTGAATTGAATACGCAAGTGTATGGGATTGTATATGATCGTGTGGGTGAAGTGAATATACGAGTGTATGGGATTGTATGTGATCGTGTGGGTGAATTGAATATACAAGTGTATGGGATTGTATATGATCGTATGGGTGAAGTAAATATACGAGTGTATGGGATTGTATATGATCGTGTGGGTGAAGTGAATATACGAGTGTATGGGATTGTATATGATCGTGTGGGTGAATTGAATACGCAAGTGTATGGGAGTGTATATGATCGTGTGGGTGAAGTGAATATACGAGTGTATGGGATTGTATGTAATCGTGTGGGTGAATTGAATATGCAAGTCTATGGGATTGTATATGATAGTATGGGTGAAGTAAATATACGAGTGTATGGGATTGTATATGATCGTGTGGGTGAAGTGAATATACAAGTGTATGGGATTTTATGTGATCGTGTGGGTGAATTGAATATACAAGTGTATGGGATTGTATGTGATCGTGTGGGTGAATTGAATATGCAAGTGTATAGGATTGTATATGATTGTGTGGGTGAAGTGAATATGCAAGTGTATGGGATTGTATATGATCGTGTGGGTGAAGTGAATATACGAGTGTATGGGATTGTATGTGATCGTGTGGGTGAATTGAATATGCAAGTGAATGGGATTGTATGTGATCGTGTGGGTGAATTGAATATGCAAGTATATGGGATTGTATATGATGGTGTGGGTGAAGTGAATATACGAGTGTACGGGATTGTATGTGATCATGTGGGTGAATTGAATATACAAGTGTATGGGATTGTATATGATCGTGTGGGTGAATTGAATATGCAAGTGTATGGGATTGTATATGATCGTGTGGTTGAAGTGAATATACGAGTGTATGGGATTGTATATGATCGTATGGTTGAAGTGAATATACGAGTGTATGGAATTGTATGTGATCGTGTGGGTGAATTGTATATGCAAGTGTATGGGATTGTATGTGATCGTGTGGGTGAATTGAATATGCAAGTGTATGGGATTGTATATGATCGTGTGGTTGAAGTGAATATACGAGTGTATGGGATTGTAATTGATCGTGTGGGTGAATTGAATATGCAAGTGTATGGGATTGTATATGATCGTGTGGTTGAAGCGAATATACGAGTGTATGGGATTGTATGTGATCGTGTGGGTGAATTGAATATGCAAGTGTATGGGATTGTATATGATCGTATGGGTGAAGTGAATATGCAAGTGTATGGGATTGTATATGATCGTGTGGGTGAAGTGAATATGCAAGTGTATGGGATTGTATGTGATCGTGTGGGTGAATTGAATATACAAGTGTATAGGATTGTATATGACCGTGTGGTTGAATTGAATATACGAGTGTATGGGATTGTATGTGATCGTGTGGGTGAAATCAATATGCAAGTGTATGGGATTGTATATGATCGTGTGGGTGAAGTGAATACAAGAGTGTATGGGATTGTATGTGATCGTGTGGGTGAATTGAATATGTAAGTGTATGGGATTGTATATGATCGTGTGGGTGAAGTGAATATGCAAGTTTATGGCATTGTATATGATCGTGTGGGTGAATTGAATATGCAAGTGTATGGGATTGTATATGATCGTGTGGGTGAATTGAATATGCAAGTGTATGGGATTGTATATGATCGTGTAGGTGAATTGAATATGCAAGTGAATGGGATTGTATGTGATCGTGTGGGTGAATTGAATATGCAAGTATATGGGATTGTATATGATGGTGTGGGTGAAGTGAATATACGAGTGTACGGGATTGTATGTGATCATGTGGGTGAATTGAATATACAAGTGTATGGGATTGTATATGATCGTGTGGGTGAATTGAATATGCAAGTGTATGGGATTGTATATGATCGTGTGGTTGAAGTGAATATACGAGTGTATGGGATTGTATATGATCGTGTGGTTGAAGTGAATATGCAAGTGTATGGTATTGTATATCATCGTGTGGTTGAAGTGAATATACGCGTGTATGGGATTATATGTGATCGTGTGGGTGAATTGAATATACAAGTGTATGGGATTGTATATGATCGTATGGGTGAAGTGAATATACGAGTGTATGGGATTGTATGTGATCGTGTGGGTGAATTGAATATACTAGTGTATGTGATTGTATATGATCGTGTGGGTGAAGTGAATATACGAGTGTATGGGATTGTATGTGATCGTGTGGGTGAATTGAATATACAAGTGTATGTGATTGTATGTGATCGTGTGGGTGAATTGAATATACAAGTGTATGG